>CAJVPS010000113.1:0-36173 GCA_910591765.1 Ambispora leptoticha | reverse complement strand
GCACCTACCTTTGACTCCGTACAATTCTTCAATGGCGAGATATTCGTATCTCGCCAATTTTTTTCCCGTGTTCCATTCCTTCCATGAGTCACCGTATCAAAGTCTAAACCCAGTTTACGGATCGACTTACGCTGCTTGAACAGATCAGCTCAACAGATATGTGCTTGCGCACATCCTGTATCATTAGTTAGGGCTAATGTTAATCTTGATGAAATACTTGATTTTTGCGGAAGCGTACACGTAGAACAGTATTACTAGCATAATCTTTACATGGAAAAAAATTCATGCTCATTTTTTGTGCAAAATAAGAAAATTGCTTTATAAATGCAACCTATCATTATAAAAATGACATAGTTTACAGGTTTTCATATTTATTGCTAGAGATAAAGATAGCTAAAGTTTATGATAATCGGAATTTTTTATTAAACATACATATATGTTCAATGATTTATCGTTAAAATATTTTTGATATACCTTGACGAAAAATGAAATCTCCATTTCCGGTAATTTATCTGAATCCTAAAAAATAATATTACATGGAACTCAGTATTTTTTGTAGCTTTGAAATTCTATAAATGTGGAATTAAGCTCTGATAATCATATGCTATATAAAGAGAATTAGTCAAAAAATATGCTTAATGACAATATAATAACATTTAAACTATTCAATTAGAGAATTAAAATGCTTTTCCAAGCCAATTAATTGTTTTAAAAAGCTTGCTCTGTTTTTATAACTATAAGCAAAGCCAATGTACACGCCCTTACATTATATTGTCGAGAATTTCTTTGGTCTTTTAACGCTTTAGTTTATGCATATTATCATTATTCTAAGCTTTAAAATATGGTATATTACTCAATATATATTTTGACGTATGTACATATCTTAGATATTGAAAACCCATATTTTTATGAGATTATTTAAGTTTAAAGCTAAGCAAATGAAGCACGTAAATAATTTTTTTTAAGGGGAGTGACAGATATTGAATAGTATAGACAGTTAACTCACCTCAGATATAGATATTAATCAGATGAGAAGTCAGGTGATTTTTATTATCTTTTATGATATATTTGCCGTACGAGGATTAGTGAACGTGTGATCTCACCCACCAACTTAGAGATCTGTCATTCCCCTGAAAATAATAAGGAGAAACAAGACATATATAAGTCAACAAAAATCAACGGTACAATAGCACGTGTATCTGGTAGATTTATTATTATCCTAGGCTAATTTTGCTTTTTATGTCATAAAAGACATGTATATGTACATGTAAAACCTTAATGTGCACAATAAAATATTGCCCAATATTGAATTTCATTTTAAAAAATCTTTGTTTAACTTATTATTATGCATGCTCTGTGGCTCATTATTGCATTATGCATGTAGAAAAATAGCCATTGAACACATGTACATGTATTACGGGGTCATATAGAAAAAACATTGATTATGCAAGTTAAGATCGGAAAATTCAGCTTATTTCTCCACGAATTCATTTACGTTCAAAAAACCTTTTCCTGTTACCTTAATTTCCATAGAATATACATGTATTTCGATAATTTTGCATGCATGAACATCTAGAACACATGAACGGAGGGCAGCACATGTATTCATAATCGGTCCGCATGCTGTATAAAAATGCATAGGAAGCATTTATAATTAAAAATTAAACATTTATATCGATATAAATATGCATCAATATTAAGATAATGCAGCAGTAATAAATGGCTTTGTTTTAACAGCTTTATCGAAATCTGTTCTTTTTATTTCGCATTCCGACCCCCTAAAAAATGTGCCTGCGGAATATACTGTTTAAGAAAACTCGGATATATTTGTAATAGAGCACCTTTTTACGTGTGTTTTACAGACACATAAACGTAAATAGAGCTTGGAAGCACGTTCAATTTATGTATTACATGAAATTTTTATAGGACCATGTACCATGTAAAAACCATTGTATACACTATTTCTAAAAAAGAAATCTAACTTTATCAAAAATAACTCGTTTAAAAAGTTTAACTTGTCTAATTAAGAGTTTGCTATGCATTATAGAAATACAAGAAAAAGCAAATGACAGAATAAACGGCGATGTTCTTTAAAACGTTATAAAGTAAGATTTTTGCTTAATGTTAATTCATCTGTATCACTTCATAAAATACAACGCCAAACGTGTTTAATCCCTCTTGTCTACTGAAACAGATTTAACCCGAACTTAATTTTTACACTTGAATGTGGGGTAACTAAGCAGCAAACCGTTCGAGATGATTCTACGCCTGCTGTATAAAAGTAATTGTAAAATTTTCACTATATGTATAAGTGAAACCAACTTTTATCAAATAAAATAGATACGAAAAAAGTAAACAAAGAATACAGCTATGCATATTTTGTTTTACTTATTGTTTTATACATGTAAATGCATATTATCAGTAAAACCAATCAATTAATCATTCCCTAGATAATTGTCATTTTTAAAGATATTGCTTTGCCACTTTTTGCTTGCTTATTAGTAAAAGAATTATGAATATTCTCAAAATCTATTTTCTCAAGCTAGTTGATGCCCTAATAATATACACATAAATAATTGCTTAAAATCAATAATTTATAATTTAACACAATAATTATATTAGAATCTGAAGCTTAAATAGTTTCATTTAAGCTAATATAATTCTTGTCTTTTAATCGATAGCGTATGCCGTAAATATTTTTTACTCTTTGTTAATTAACAGAAAGATCCTTGTTTACAATTTTGAATTATATGCAAAATATAAAATGCATTCTTGAAATTCGGAGAAATCCCCTTATTATATTGATTTAGAATTGATACAATGAATTCATACTCATGCTTTCCATGTTCTACCATTAGTTTATTCAAAACTCACTATAAGGGAAATCAAGTAACTATATTTATACATTTAAGTTATTACAAAGAAATTTAAATGAATGACATCGATGTTTAGGCTAAATGAAAATATATAACTTAAGAATAATGAAAAAAGCAATTCTTAAAATACGGTAAACTTTTTTTCGAATTTGTAATTATAGGTTCTTACAAGAATTATATATGGGTTCGGCGTTTTTTGACACACATTATGCATTGTGGGACTGCAAGAACAATTGTAAGCAGGGCGATGAAATATCATCTAACAATCGTTGGAGATAAGGACTGTGTGATACAGCATTGCACAAATAAAGAAATTAGACAATGCAATTTCTACACGTGAAAATATACATAAATCTATTAACTTATACTTTTTAAATACGTAAATTATATTTGAGTTGGTCGTTGGCTTATTTATACACAAGTAAATTTCACGCGAGTTGTAAAATAATCCAATTCTTTATGTGATACAAAAACATAATATTAAAGTTATTAATTGATGTCACTTCTAATAAGAAATGGAAAAATAATGGACGAGAAATTGAAAAGAAACAACGAATGTAATCGACTAACGAATAACGAATAAACAGAACAGAATAAAATATAATAAAAGAACAGAATAAATATAACAAACTATATTAGTTTAGTGAAAATCTATATGTTTCATGTATTATAACGTTTGGATCAATTTGAATAATTTCAAATATTTTAAAATTATATCTTTCTAATAATGCCATAAATTATTAAATAAAATATATAGAGAGTTGCTATATGCACATTAAACATCTTCAAAAGTAATATCCGACAAATTTCCAGCAATATATGTGGAGTCATAATTAAGATATTCGGGGATAGATATTTGAGCTTGTGATGTGGGTAAAGATATTAAGGCTGTTGGGATGATAGATGTATTTGCGGCATCGATAGATGCAGAATTAAAAATAAAAAAATTGGGATTATTATCATATAAAAATCGATGATCAAGAAAATTTGCGCTAAAATTAACGATCGGTGTACATGTAGATGAAATTTTTACATCATTATGAAATGCATGAGGATTATAATGAGATGTGAAATTGGTCATATAATTTGTCGAGGGGGACGGGGACGTGTTAGTTTCTGCTATCCCTCGAACCGAACTGATATTAATTGAATTATGTTTGGCAGAAGTCGTAAATGTGTATTTTTTCTGTATCCGAAAACTAAATGTTTTACAGTTTTCATCTTGTTGTTTTCTCGGACGATATTTGTAATTTGGATATGTGTGCTTATGTCTATTATAAGCTATTTTTGCCAATATTTTGAAAAATTCTTTAACCTCACTTGATTGTTCTTTCCATTTTAAACTAGATTCCTTCGCTGTATCTTTAATATTTTGTTTGACATTCGGTCTAAGTTGACGTAAGTTTGCTTCAAAATCTTTTCGAAAGATAATCCAGCTATTCTGTGGCCTTGGTTGCCTATCGAAATTCCCGCGTGTTTTTGTAAAAGGATTAGTTAAGTCTTCAATTGTGAGAGTAAGTTTATAAGGACAATTATTTAAAAGTTGCCTTTCAGCTTTCGTTAAATAATCGTAATTACTCATATTAAATGGATTGGTGTAATTTAATATGAATTTATGTTTTTCTTATTAATGAACAACTTATGCAATTTTATTATAGAAAATTATGAGTTTTTCTTATATCGTGTGCGTATGAACACTATTTTTAAGTGAACGGCTTTGTTTGCTCCTCTTTCATTTATATATGATTTATATATGCAAAAACAGCCATAGCCCTAATTATTTTGCCACTTGTTATCTTTTAAAAAACAAATAGATAAGAAGTTTCTATGTGGTTTATTTTCTATCTTTGCATTTCTCATGCACATTGCATCGGTTAATATTAATATTGTTTCTGATATTGGCTTGATTTAAAGTATAATAAATACAGCAATTTAAAATAAAAATCTACTCCGCAATAAAACGAGCCTTCCTTAATCACCCTTATCAGTTTGGGACCAGTCAGTCAATATAAGCTTAATTTATCTTACATACATAGTTTACTATTATATTTATATATTCGGATTTATAAATAAGTAATAATAGATCTAATACAAAGCTCTCTATTTACTTCATTTTTTTTTGAAAATATATAATGAAAGTGAAGTGTTCTTTCTAGTATATAAATTCCAGGATCTCATTGACACAATGAACTTAGATTTTAATAACAACTATTTACGAACAGATCAATATAAAGTTAAAATTGACTGAAATGGCTGACTTGTGTGAAGGAAAGGATATTTATTATCTTCTCTCTTGTTGAATCTTCTTTAAAGAATTGTTTAAAATCATATACATGTAATTTTAATTTTGCGCAAACAGCGACTAAATGACAGATATATGTATTGAATTTTAAATTCGAAAAAAATTTATCGTCATCGGTTATTTATTGCATTCTGTACTATATAAACAAGACAAATCTAGCATATTGCATTTCTAACGAGAATGATCGTTAATTTTGCCATTAGTAGGGGGTATTTAGCTTACTTGAAAAGGGAATTAAGCTAGCGAATCAAGGTTATGAAATATACATTCATTTGTAAGAAAAATTCGTACTGTATTATTTAAATGAGTTTGCGTTGAACGGCAAATAGGCGCAATGTATTTTTGTACGTATCAAGCAACTTATAAAAATAAAAGCAGGTAAAATCATTTAATAAAGATTTTAACATATATTGCTTTTCATTTTCATTACGTGATATTACATTAACATATGCATGGTGATGTTATAGATGTATCAAATAAGGGGTATGTATATGTGCATGTATAAAAAGCCGAAACTCAAGGCATTAGAATATAAGCACATGTGTATGAAGTTCTACGCTAATACGTATGATCGGAAAGTTTAACTATTGGGCGGATGGGGTATAGGCTTTGAAAAAAAGTACGGTATAAAATCGGAAATCATAAATTGATGACCATTATGCCAAATGAGAACACTCTATATAAGAACAAGATTTTTGAGAACCAATGAGTTAGTATGTATATTAAAAATTACCGCTATATAAGAACAAGCTCCTATCTTATAAGAACCGGAATTTTTCTGGCCCGAATGTGTTCTTATAGAAAGATGAGACCGTACTCGGATAAAGCAAAAGAGGTTCATGTATGATATGGTTGAAAAATATTATTTGATATGACATGCTATCTATCGGAAAGGGATTAATTCATATTCAGGTGGATAATAATATACCATTCTGTTCCTATAAAAAATTCCTGGGAAAGATTCCGATTAATGATTATTTTTCTAGTTTTAATTTCGAAAATGCTCAGATGGGTGATCAATTTCTGTATGCATTATCTTAGAGCTCATTCTAACCAAGAGTTAACCCTTTTTCGATAGGTATTATGGCAATACTTGTCAAATCAAACAAACATTTCCAATCATACCATACTTCTTCACTTGATTAAACAAAAGTTTCTTTGAACATGTATCAATAGGGATCATATCTATAGGAGATCGAGCATAGAAAGATTTGTGAAAAAAATTTATGTCTTCGATCAAATTCCTTTTCTATGTATTTATAGCACTCGGCCCATATTGCATCATTAGTTTATAATATACAATACTTAAAAATACATTTTCTTAGTGTATTTATATAGCTGTATTTTTAACACAACAGATTCCAGAAATTCATGTTCTTATTTTATATGATATTTTTATATAAAGGGTGTTCTTATAAAGAGGTATCACTATACATTAACTCCCGCTATAGTCACATTCCGTGTTGTCAAAATTTTTATCATAAAATTAATTCTCGATATTGTCTCACAATGCGACTACATTATTTATCTCCCGTTATTGTCATATGAAATTTCTGCTGGAAGTAGTATTTAGTTCTCAGCTATCTTCTTATCTATAACTGTACATAAATAGAATAAAGAAATTATTCTATTGAATTACATTTGTCCAGCTTACTATTATGAACAATGTTAAAAATTTAAAAATATAAAATTTTAAATTCTTGAATGTTAAGCTTAAAAATAAAAATTTCATAATAAGAAAGAAATTTACTTTAAAAAATTAAGATTTTTTACTATCATCTAAATGGTAAACCTATATTAAAATTCTAATTGATTCATATAAATTTCACTGTAAATAAAATTTATTACAAACCCATTTACTTAATGTATAAGCTAGTTAAAAACTGATAATTTGCATGTAACAATACCCATATATGAGTTTTAATTTGATGAATTTTGGACTCGACTTTTTAAAATAAATTTTTCTATTCCTTATTGCTTAAATGATAAACTTTTCAATATTTAAAGCCTTTTTTTATTTTTAACATTTTGTACGTGTATAAATATTTAATTTCAAAGTATATTAACTATAGTATATTTTAAAATCTTACTACATTGGTCTATTATATTAATCATTGACAATATTAGAAATCAAAATCAATTTAAATAAACAAAATGAAAATTTTATTATTTGCTTGCAATCAATATAAGCATTAGCCTTTTATCAGGTTGATATAACGGAAGCATTCAAACTCCCGAAGAATACAATCCCGAACGTTCATAAGATCGACAAACGAAATCCCGAAATAACGGCATCCAGAAAGTTCGAAATCCCGAATGAACGATATCCTGAACGAAATCCTAAAGAACGGCATTCCGAACAGTCGAAATACCGAATACAATAAATCTCGAAATCATAATAATTTGATATTCCATGCATTTGGGATGATATACGTTCGGGACTTCGATTATTCGGGATTTCGAGCATTTAGGATGCTGTTCTTTTGGGATTTTCGTTTGCCGGGTTTATGAATGTGCGGGATTGTATTCTTCGAGATTTCGTATCAGACCCTGATAATGTTTATTGCTACGAAATACATGAATGCATTAATGAGTTATATTTTTTATAAAAATTTCACATTTTTAATAATAAACACAGCCCTTGCATAAATAGAATGATTTACTGGTAAACATAAGTAATACCGGCTGTGAATAAGCACCATCTCATCTTTTAAAGAAAACATTTTTTTTATACGATTTTATTTATGGAAGGATATAAATATTATAATATAATATATCTAATATTGCGCATGCTATTTATCTACTGAACAATATTTTTATTGTTGATTCTGTATATTCATATGCTTGTATTTCATCTCGAAGCATCGTTATTGTCTATAAAAATTTCTCAAGAAAAAATTAAAGAATTGTAAAAATGAAATTATTTTGCTCAGAAGCTTAACTCGTTGGATGTCGTCGAAATATTGCCTATCAAGAATGCTGTATTGAACTAGACTTACATTTATCACCTGATTTTTAGGAGATCAAAATCAGGTATGACATCATATTATCATGCGATCATTATATTTCAGATGATTGTATAAAGTCAGATAGGGGGAGAAGGGTCAAACAAGAAATCACCCTGATTATGTCTTTATTTTAGCTGTTTAAATTTTATCTTTAGTTATGCTTTGAAAATAATACAATTTGAAAATATCATATTTTATTATTAATGTTAATAACTTGGAGTATCTAATATTATAACACAAGTTTATACCAGTTGATGATCCTATTTGCGAAGCAATTGGATCAAATGTTTATGAAAATAGCAAGGAGGAGATTTCTTTACACGATGCAGTTGCGTAAAGCCATACTCGTTTGATAAAAATCTCTAACGTATATCGATAAACTTTACATCACAGATTGTAAATCACAACGTCATTGTTTATCACGTTTTTTAAGATAACAAGCCTAGTTATAAAAACTTTCTATTAAAAAACACGTAGATTAGTTTTTACATAAAATAGAATATTATTTTTTAAGTCAAACGAGAGGGATCCTCTAAATTAAATACATGTACATGTTCATGTTATACTAACTTAATTTAGAATCTTTTAAGTCCCATATAAATTTTATTGTAACACATATCGATATAGCACTGTATAACACTAATGAATGGATCATTAACATTTGACCTTTCTTGCACATCTTTGGTTCTTCTTCATTTATTCTTTGTCATCTAAATTTAGATTTTTTTTATTATTTTATTGCATTCATTGATATGCCTAAAGACATTTACGTGATTGACAATAACAGGCCGATACAATAAAA
The DNA here is from genome assembly GCA_910591765.1 of Ambispora leptoticha. Classification (NCBI taxonomy): domain Eukaryota; kingdom Fungi; phylum Glomeromycota; class Glomeromycetes; order Archaeosporales; family Ambisporaceae; genus Ambispora; species Ambispora leptoticha. The sequence continues at coordinate 27,185 of CAJVPS010000113.1, read as the reverse complement.
AATATTAGATTTTTCAAGTCTAAGTTTATTTATTATTCCTAAACCCCTAAAATGCTAAATATAAATACTCAACAGTATCAAATAGACGGAAAGGACTCGATACTGTTTAAACAAGCTACGCTTGGCATAGTTATTAATATATCGATTATTTTAATCTTTTAGGAAGAGCTCACTAACTATAATATATTTACTTTTAAATATAAAGAAACACGATAATATAAAGATATCCGTGTGAATTTGTGAGGAGATAAAGAAAAACCTGTAAATTTTGTCTGATGATATATATAATAAATAAAATAAATGAATTGATTTTGTGTTATTATACCTTTGTCTTTTTGTTTCCCATTTTAGAAACAATCTCATAAACTTTTATATAAGTCAATCTTCTCTTTAATTTTTCGTGGGCGTTATTACATCAGAAGATTGATTAAACGAATTACTTCATAATTCCATCTTTTTTATTACGACAAATGCCTCCACTTCGCCAACATCAACAACAATTGTCTAACGTTGAAACCACAGACAATATACTTCCAGGTTCATCTCCTGGTCCAATCGATAATAATAACAACGATGAGAACAAAGAAAACCGACGAGGTAAACGCTCACCAAGCATAGATACAAGAGCGTCAAGGGTCGGCGTAACTAATTTTATAAATGTGATTAAAAGTCTACATCCGGGTGAAACGAAAAATTATTTTCCTCTTACGAAAGAAATACTTCAAGAATATCTCGATTCAAAAAGAAAATCATTAATAAAAGCAGGGTCATTAGAGCAATACCTCCAACACATACAAGCTTACAATATCGCATTAGGATTTGGATGGCAAGGACAAATATTTGGCCCAATAATTAAGAAAGCTTTGGACGAACTAAAAGCCTATGAAGAGGAAACTCGGCGAAAAAAATATATGATTTATCATAACCTTCATTTAATTTCACAACCACAAACCACATTTAGTCCTATTAATTCTATTGAATATGTGAATGGTATCAACCCTAGTACAACCGCTCCGACTAGTGCGACATCTGCTGCAGGGGTCATAAATTATTTTTTGGGTAGGCATTTAATTAACCATATCTCCTATTTGTCCTATGAATTAATTATATAATGATATTTTCAACTAAAAAATTTAGATCAATCAAAAAAGATTACGTTAGTTTGTTTCGACGTCGCATCCATTCCACACGTAATTATGAGTCAACAAGTAGATGTGCCGCTTAGCAATTTAAACTCTACCGATCCATTACAGAATTTACGTCAACTCTATACGAATATTGAATCATTAAACTTGCCTTCTCAATGGGATCCCGTTGATACTTCTCTCCTCCATTATCGGATTGGTAATTGGAATAGTTCACACCATTTCGGATTAAACGATGGATCAGCATTCTGTCATTTCTGGAAAGCATTTATTGATAATATTAATGAACGAGAAAATCAAGTTCAATTGGTGATATATAGAAAACAAAGCTTACGTGAAAAACGTAATTAATTCGATTGAATATTATAGCTTATTTTATTTAAAAGCTAATACATGTAATAATAACAATTATAACATCAAACTTTAGATCCACTGAATCCATGTATAGTTTCACAGCAAACCCACGCTTTTAATGACTCGACATCAGGTGAAAATAATTCATCATTATTGGTTAATTCATATAGATGTACTTACACTTATACATGTACCTCCATTTGTTTAGAAGCAATCTTAAGGTCGGTGACGATAAGATCAAAGATAAAAATATACAAGCGAAAAGTTGCTATCGGTGAGAACACAACGTTTGCATCGTTAATTGTCTTCGCCACTAATAAAGCAACACCACCAATGGGAAAACAATTTGTGATTCGATCCATTGATGAAACATTCGAATATATACCTGAAAATTTGGTAAAAGAAACGATAACAGGAATTGAACATACTGAACTTCTTGTCACGTTGGAAGAAGTTAACTTCATTGATTTCAATCAGTTTTAGACAGTTGCAATCATGAAATGATCCGTTCATATTTTATTAATTTCCAATTCAATTCAATTAGCATTGGTAATATATTCTCCACCTTTATATACATTATATATATATATATAAATTAATCTTTCAAATTCTATATTTTATTTTATGCTTTAAATTTTACTTTATGTTCCTTTAAGATTTAAATTTATATATATTTCATATGCTTTGCATTATATAAACCATAAATCGCATTAATTCCAATCGCTAACACTCGATTAGATAAAAACGCTATCATTCAATTAAACTTGTGACAACCTTTAAGTTTCTTTCTCACTAATATCCTTATGTTTCTTTCAATGAAATTAAAGTTTATGACAAGCTGTTTTTTTAAGTCTTTTTTATACAATAAAATCAACACCACAAGATATGAGTTTTTTCAGAATGACTGCGTGTGTTATCTAATGTACATCTTCATGGTTTCGTCAAACAACAATGCTTGCATATTGTATTTTTGCGCGCATGAGATTAATTTAAGTCCAAATCTGATAATTGTAAGAAAATCAGAAATTATGTGTTCAAGTACACTTTATGCGTGTGATCACATATAAAAAAGTTGAAATAGAGATATATTTACTAACATTTTAAAAAGAATGTATCAACAAATTTTCATGATTTTTAATAATTTATTAAAATACGGGCAAAAATATCATGCAGGAAAAACAGACTAGAATTTACTGTATTTTACATCCAAGTTTGTTCAATAAGTTTTGGTTTATTGTAATATTTAAAAGAACGATTTTTAGAAATTCATCGTACTAAATAAGTTTTGCCTTTAATATATCAAAAATAAAACTTTCTTATTGTAGCTTGCTAAAAAAGATAATATGGTAAAAAAATTTTGAGTTTCTTGGTTAATAAATTTTCATAAAGTAAAATATATCGATAAGGTTTTGATATAGTTACGATAAAATATAAAATTTGATATCAATATCAAAGTAAAATTTCTAAAATGCAGAATTCGTGTATGTTTGGGGTTTTGAATGTCGGGATTTCGGGGTTGCACGTTCGAAAAGCAAATTCCTGACAGTCGAAACCCGAAAAATGAATTTCCGAAAGTACAGATACCGTAAGCACGAAATCCCAACTTTTATAAATTTATGAATCTTGTCATATTATTTACAAGTCAAGATATCCATAGAAAAATTAAATGAGAAACGGATTTCATGCTTTCGTGATTTTGGTTTTTCGGGATGTAGCCGGGATTTTTTGTGTCAAGCTGTACATGTATAATGCTGCAACACTCATCTAAACGCTGTTATTGCGCACATGAACATTATTTAATGTCGCAGATTAAAATGAAATTTTTGCAGATCTTGTAGATCATATGACCAAAATTATCACAATTTTCTTATGATCTTTATAACGATAATGTAAAAGCTTATACATGTAATACAAATTAATTTAATAGGAAATATGATAAATTTATAATTCTTAAAAGGTATAATATGACATTGATTTCTTCATAATACCCATCTTCGTCATATTCCCTTTATATTCTAATAACCATCTTCGTCATATTCCCTTTATATTATAATAATTATTGCGATTCCCTCTTTCAATCTAATTTCAGTTTAATCTGTCACAGTTATGAAGAAAATTTCTGTGACCATAGAAAATGCTTATCAAATCACGGTGTATCGGTATAGCATAAAAATTTTACATAATTCCAATTGAAAAGTTATATTAAAATATATATAGTAATAAAATAAGAGACTCATTATAGACAATAATACTTTTGGAAACATCCTAAAATTTATTGCGCAATTTCTCGGTGATAGTCTGATTCTCCAGCAAACACCGGCTCACCGGGTTTTATACAATATACATGTGCATAGACGATTTTGGAATACATATAGTTCAAATATCCAGATGTTTATCCTTAAGTTGTACCATTCCGTAGAACGCATCTTCACTGTAAAACTTGACATCCAATTTAACCTCAAAATCGTTCTTCTAGTAATAACAATTATCCACTATATATCTTGAATTATTGGCTGTCATATTGAAATAAAGCATATTAAATTTTCGATTCTCTACAATATATGCGCTTTAATTGTGCTTATTAAGGACCTGTTTAATATTTACTTGTTAGACTATTTTTGTAGATAAAGGATTTGATTTTTAATAAAGGTTATTGTATTCTGGTAAAAGAGGCTTCTTGATAACAACAAAAGATTTTTTTTATATTGTCTTAACGCATTCCTCGTACCTCGTAGAATACAATGTTAATTTCTGTTAGAACCGCTTGTTTACCAAACCGAGAAAGGTAACCTCGTTTGTTCTTTGAATACTATGATAATTACATGGCTTACAGCACAGCACATATACGCGAATGTACCTTTGCTATGCTTAAAAAGAATATCTATTATTTAATTGTTGTTATCGTTATCGTTATATTTAGTCTTTTACCAATAATGTTATGGATAGATCAATTACAAATTAAATTAAAAAGCGAATTATCGTCCGCCGCACCTTTATCGCAATATCAACAAAAAAAGAAGATTCGAAAGAAGTAAACAGAGAATGTCGTACTCTCTAAGTTACCATAGATGCTTGCCAAAATCTTGCTATTTTTTTTATGCAATATGTTATGAAAATATATTTATCTGTAAAAAAAGTAAATACGAAAAGATTGTGAGAGCGTAAAAAGAATCTTTATGAAAAAATTGATAAATGAATGGCTCGATTGGGTAAATAAGGGGAATAGTTTAAGCAAGAACGTTAAGATAAAGACTTGTAAACATTTCGAAAAATAACACTCCTTAAATGCATATTCTTTAATGCATAGCGCCTTGAAATGCATTATTATACCTTTGATTCTTTGCTATGACTTTATATGTATGTTATATAATCTTTATTTGCATACGCTCTAAATACATACCATAGTACCTGTTCCAAGAGTATTTATGCATTTTTGAGGGTTCAACTATAGTCGAATGTACGAATGGAAGAATGAAAAAATACGATATCAAAGTTAGGTAATTAATCACGAAGTGATCGAAAGAAAATTTTTATTTAATATCCAATTAGCTTCGGGATAATCCCAGATTTGTGGGTTTGTGATACAATACCCGACCGATCACACATGTCAATGATAAATGCTAGCTTAATTTAGTTTCGTTTATACACAAGTTATCGCCCGATTTACATGTATATTCCTATTTAACATCTAATTATTGTTTCATTGTTAACGTTTAATACATGTGCGTATAAATCAGCCATTCAATTCATGTGAAAATTGTAATAATAAAAGTAGATATTCTCGAAACTTTGGGGGGGGGATAACCTAATATTAAAAATGCGACATGTTGAAATTCGAACTTAGAAAATCTTAAAACAACCCAAATCCTAAATGTTAAAATCCCGACTTTTGTAATATTACAAAAGTTACAAAGGTTAAGGGTCCAGGATCTAGGTTTATTCCAAGCCAGGAAACAGAAATGAAATAATTGTATTAACTCTTTACCCAATAATACTGAATCCATCCTTAGCTCTATTTTTAATTCTTGATGCGTATATTTCGGGTTTCTGAACCATCGAATATCTGAATTTCATGTGGGATATTGTGATTTCGGGGAATTTGTATCTCGAGATCATTCGTTACCAGTTTTTGGACGGCATCTATAACGTTTATTAAGTTTATTGTGAAATGTAGACGATTGAAATATTTTATAGAAATTAATTATTAATTATTTTTATATCTATTATTTTTCTTGACTTTGCAATAGCATAATCAAAAATTACGTATATGCGCCTAATTGATTCTATATTGATTCTGGGTGTCGTTCAACATTCCGAAACCTAAAATCCCGAAGGAACGGAACCGAATGTACGGAATTCCGAATGCACGAAATCCTTTTTTCATTTAAATTGTGCGCATAAAATCTTGAAAATATATTATTTAACTAAGCAGAACAATCGAATTATTAAATCAATAATATACATTATTCATAAATTTCTAAATATAGTCGCACCCCATAGTGCACGTCCCGGCTTATAAGAGCTCTATAAATTTTTTTACCATGGTTCCCAAGGGGGATGCACTTCTGGTGCACGACTGTATTGAGATTTAATGTCGGAGTTTTGTGCACTTGCATTCGTGGATTCCGTGCTTTGGGAATCCGTGCTCTCTGGATTCTGGTTATCGTACCGTACCCGTTTTCCCGATTTTGATGGATAATAATGCATGCATTTATAAAATATGAAATTCAATCTACATGTACGTGCATATATGTATATGAATAAATTTGTAATAATACTAACACATACGGTGCGCATGCAATGTACTTCTTACATGGATATTTTGGAAAATTAAAAGCTTTAGTGATCACATTAGATTTCTGTAATAAATGCAATAAACTCAAGCGTAAAAATATTTTCAATTTAGTTTATACATGCTAATAAAATAAAATTTTATTGAATAAAAAGTAAATAAGAAGTTAATGCTAATGTTATCTAAAATACTAAAAGTGATTTATCGTTCATTTGATTGAAGCTTTCATCAGATAAATTCTTATGATAAATTAATTGTATATATTGTATGCTAATAATTTAGCAAATATATGTAGTTATCATTTTTGGGTTAAAAGGGAATAACCCGCACCAGTTTACAACACACTAGTGAATGCAAATTAGCTTCAATGTGCATATACATATATTAATAAATTTGCAGCATTATGTTTTTAAATAAGTTATATCATATCAATATTTATTTTGAGTTTCTGTAATATGTGGTGTATTGCTAACAGCATAATAAGTACATAAGTAAAGGACGTGCAAATATAAACTGATTTGATTAATAAAGCTTGTTTTCCGGTTTTGGCGTTGGCAAAGCGACATACTGACGTCAGGAAAAATATAAGAAAGTTTTTAAGCGGGAAATGGTAAAAAATTATTAATTATACTATTAGTTTTATTATTCAGCAAGCTATAATTTATTTATTGTGCGCATATTCGTTTGGTGATTGCATAAATGGAAGTTTTAACAATACGTATTTGTGAATCGTTTTTATGCATTTTTTATAGACGAATGTAAGCAAACAAAGAAAGCCACAATGACTTTTCTAATTTAATAATTTAATGATAGAACGCATTTACTATATGAACGAAATATGCATGATCAAAGAAATAATAGATTACGCAGAAGTTTCTTTGTTTACTTTTTTTGCATCTTCATCTCATCTCCATGCTATCGAAGATGAAAATTTATTATTTTTAGTTGTGCGCTTATAATTGATTTAACTCAAGGTTTACTTATAAAAAATGCACGTAAACGAATACAATACATAACGAAAATAGTAAACATTCTTTTACTACGTGATAAAGGAATCGAACCATTCTCACATGTATGTCGGCACTCAATTACCGTAGTCTATCAATCTATCATAGAATTTAAAATCCAAGAACAAAAATAAAGTTTTTCTCTCGGGCTCCACCTGTTTTTGGTGAACAAGTAGGACTAAACACGATTGGTGTTGTATTCTATGATAACAGTGTAAATTTTATCATTTTATCCTTTTACATACAAAGAAAACTCTTGCTATTATTGATCTGAAGAATCTGTTTTGACTTATCTGTATTAGTTGCTTTTTACAAATGATTTTTTATTATATACGTTGGTTTATATTTATTACAAATAAACTAGCAAATTTAAATCAGACGCGTATTTTCAAAGGACGCGTACTTATCCCTGAATCCTTCTTTCCTTTTTTTAGAAGTTTGAGAAACAAACAAGATTTTTCTAAATCGATAACAAACAATTGATTATGAAATAAACTCATGTTACCGATAAAGCTAAAATTCAAGAATCTGATAAATAAGCGTTCCACAATATGTATTAAGTTTATTTTTAATTTATAAAATACATGCATATTTGGAATAAATGCTAATAAAAGTTAGAAAAGTACCGACTCTAGTTTTTTTAATAACAGTTATATATATATATGTTAGTTTGATATATATGTAATGTAATAAGTTTCTTAACTTAATACAGTATATATTGATATAAAGTATATAGATGTGGATAGTAATTCTTGACCTTAATTAAGAAACCTAGCAAATACATGTATATTACTATTAATCCCAATCCCCTGATTAAAAGATTGGTACACCAATATAAAAATCAATAATTGCTTCTAATAAAAATCATTCAAATTTTAACCGATCTTTTATAATTTTTTTATATTAAGTAAAGAATAATCTAAATTAACTTTTTATACTATTTTAATTATTCTATTATACTTTAATTTAATAATAAATAAAGCATTACTTTACTAAAAAACTAAAATAAAATTATTTTTTTACGGTAGTATAACATAGCGATAGAACGAAATTTAAGCATGTTAAAATTTCCGAGGGTGACGAATCATAATTTCCACATTACACTTGCAGAATTCTAACTTTTTAAAAGACAACAATAAACTCTTGCTTTCCGAGTAAAAAAATGGAAAATTATGGTCAAGTTATACCGATACTATTCTTCCAGAATATTTGTTTATGATTAACAAGCACATTTTATTTATCAAAATTAATTTTATTGGTGCTTGATCCCCGCAACCCAAATTATTCGAAATAATCCTACGACCCAAACAATATCGACACAGGCAGTTGGCAATAACCAATGTTAATCGTCTAATACTACTTCCCCACCCCACGTACAGACAAAAATCTCGCGAATCCATATAAACAACCCCCTCCAACAACAATGCCAAAACTTTAGAGCAATAAATGAGTCTTTAAAATTAAACAAATTAAAAAGTGAAAGTTTGTGTAACTTTATGCTATTTTTGTTACGCGATGAAACCTTATGTCTTTCACCTTCACCATATTTTCTAAAACTAATAACAACGAAAACTGAATTATTCCCACAAAATAACAAAATAATTATATAATGGCATCACCCAAAACTACATCAAACTAGAACACTTGGCGGCATCACGAAATGTTTTCTCCACGTACCAGTTGATGCGGTTAATACACGGGTTCACGTGGGGTGTTACCGATTTTATAGTTTATCTCGGAACGGGTGTGAAAGTAGAAATTTTAGGCTATTTAAAATTTGTGTGTTATTATTTATAAGTTCAAGATATTTTATATTACGAAAGACGATTCTTTGTCGGATCCAGGTGCATTTGAACAATTTTTAGTTTTTTTTAGAATCCTTAATTAATAATCATTAATTAGAAACTTTATTATATATGGTAGACGGACAGCAGAATAAAACTATAGAGAAATAAAGTTAGACTGTAACTAAATTAAGTGGAAATTTTATGTATTTTAACCTATCCCAATGCATGTGAAAATATGTAACGCGCGTTAATCGTTCGGAATACTTACAATTTAATAATGGTAATGACGGTATCATTCAAGAAGACAATTCTAATGAGTAGGTTGAAGAGGTAAATAGTCATGTTAATCAAATTGTTAGAGATTTAAAGATGCTTCGTCAGGAGATCATCTCAATGATATTGTATTAATGTCGTTAGTAAACTTGAAGATTATTTGCCACGCATGTAATTAATAAAAAAATTAGTTTAACCAGCCAAATACGGTCAGACCTCCCTAAATACAACTTGCTCGGACCAACCTTTTGATACCGTGCATTTAGTGAACAATAAGAAAAATTGTATTTATGGAAGTTAAATATATTTGGGCCAGATTTTGAGCGGGGTCCGACTGTAATACATTTTAGAACTTGAATTGTTTCAAAAATCATGTTTTAAATGTATACGATATAAGAATGAACGTCGACACATTTTTAAGCATGATTTAAAACTATGTTGGCAAGTTCTTACTGAATTTCTTCATTATTATCATACGTACGCCATAACAAAAAACTTTAAGAGAAATGCTTCTCGTTATCGTTTATATATATGGAATTTTGGATCGGAGGGTTGGAAGATCGATTTTCGCTCGACATAAAGGTATCCGGTAGACGTCCACCACCTGCATTCATCCATAAAAGCCGCCGTGTGTTTCCCTAATCCCTTAGAACACAATTAGTATTCGTTGCATAGTGAGTTCACTACATCCAGTGACCATGGAAATTTTTTAGAATCTAAAGTAAAATTAGTAACGATATAAGTTCACCTCGCTGTAATAACAAATTCAAGATTGCATCATTGTCCAACGTTTCTACCAGCGCCCCACGCCATTTTGAAGGACGGGAAAATTAACAAATCTGTAAAGCAAGGGCTTTCTCGAGTTCCCATGCCATTTTAATAACGAAACCTAGAATATATTGTATTCAAACATCTCAGTTAATTTAAGACCAAATTACTATATTATTTATTATAAAAATAGCAGATCTACCCCGAAATCTCTACGCCCAAAATTCCAAAATACCAAAATTCTGAACGTCCAAAAGCCCGAATGCAGATTTTCAAACCTAAATACATTCATTAATCAAATTTTCATATCATATAACTCGTAACTAAACAAGCTCTACTTTATGGCGCTCAAAACAGTTAATTCTTTCAGTGGTATACTGTTATCTCGCTGACCAGGCATACAACTTAACACATTTTCACTAAAATACTTTTTTACTATATGTTATAATTACAATTACATTGTTTTCTAGTTAAACCCTATGGTGATTGCATAATGTTATTCGATCTATCTAAATGCAAGTCAAATTATAATGTTTTTAATTTTATGTATATAAAAAAATGCACGATAAATTCGGTGCAATAAATATTTGTTTAAGCAATTAATGCTTTTTTTAATAATGTCTATTTATATTTTTGAATTAATTTTTCAATAAATTAAATGTCCTTTGATTTGTTGGATACTGAGCATGATCCTTGGATTTTGTTGACTTGCATGTTTGCATGGTATGTTTGATTTATGTTGACTTGCATGTTTGCACGATATGTTTGATTTATGTTGACTTGCATGTTTGGCATGGTATGTTTGATTTTTGTTGACTTGCATGTTTGCATAATATGTTTGATATAAGTTGACTTGCATGTTTGGCATGGTATGTTTGATTTTTGTTGACTTGCATATTTGCATGATATATGGTTCCTTTCCACTCGATTCTCCAACCATCCTTCTTCCACCTAACCGTCTGGTTAGAAACACCCAAGCCCTACCAAGTGACAAGAAATTGTCACTTAATGAGGCTGGAGTCAGATACTGCCCCCAACACATCGCAGCACTGCATCGGTTACCCCACTCCTATCTCTCCGGCCCTTCAACAAAGCACTGTCGCTTCTCCAGGCACCCCTCACAATACCTACCTGCCGTGATGAGAGGTAGTAAATGCCCCACTCTCGCATTTACCCAGTTACTTTCCGACTTCTCTGACCCTTTTAGGGCTCATACGTCCCATGAAGTCCATCCTATGTTTCCATGTTTACCTCCATGTAAAGGTGTTTTTATATCTTTCTCCGGCCTTTTAGGCACCTCCTTATGGGAGGTAGTGAATGCCCCACTCATCGCATTCACCCGTGATTGCATCCATTTATATCTTTCTCCGGCCTTTTAGGCACCTCCTTATGAGAGGTAGTGAATGCCCCACTCATCGCATTCACCCGTGATTGCATTCATATTTTCATGGTAAAATTAGCGGATGTCAGAAAGTTTATTAACGCATTTTCTATTTATGCGAATAATAGATATATCACTTGAAAATGAAGTTTGGAAGAATATCTTTTTTTCTGCTTGCATACTAAATGCTACGTTGATTCTCCCAGTTAATCAAAATTTAAAATGTTTGCTTCATGAAAATGACGAGCAAATAAGGAAAGATCTGTCTATTTCAATACTAAAAAGTTATCTTTCTCTGAAAGACAACAAAAAAAAAGAAAAAAAGTACAATATATGATGTCGTGAGATTTTACTAAAATCAAGTGACATCACCAATATCGATACATCGATCTAAACAATACACAAATCAAGTGACATCGATATATCGATCTACACTTGTATTTGTTGTATTCCTATTCATCGTTGTAAATTTGCTTGTGCAATGCCATCACTATAGAATATTCATTTGTAGCTGGGTTTTGAGCTATTCTGTAATCAATAATATCGTCGACATAATCACATAGCATTTAAACTTAGTTTGAATCTATTTTTGACAAATGCGGTAACGGTCAAAATCTAGTTTTTTTGTAAGTTCAATTTATGTCATATGAATATAAAGGCACTGATTTCAAGAATTAGCCGTCGCTTTCATTGTTCCTCATCATAGTCATCATCTATTTCGCTCTCAAAATTATTATTCACTTCTTCGTCCTTCTCAAATGCGCCAACCGATGACGAATTAAAAAAAGTTTGCGAAGAAGTAGTTCAGGAATTAAACGCCAGATTGCTGATTCTTGCAATGTTAGTTCATTTGAATCGAAGTCAGGATAAACATATACCATAGAGAATATATTTGCTCGTATTTTTGGCATATGACTACATGACTAGCTGTTCCATCTATCATTGTAGCAAGGTTCTCGAATTCATGGATAACCTCGATTCGTTGTCGACGGATTGATCGGCGATATTCGTGCATGTTTGGCTGTGCTGCTGCGAAATTTCGGCAATCGAAATAGACGGAACGAAAACGGCTGCTATTGATGCTGTAGCTATTTCTTCAGTGTCCATTGCATTGAAATAAGTGTTATTTTTATTGATGTTGTAGTATGATGATGCGGTCACCTTTCTAACTCCTCTTTGTCGGTTTAGCAGCCGTTCTTGGTCTAATAGTTCCGTCTAAATAATGATACGGATGGCATTCATATTCACCGGGGAATATATATGTGCTGTGTGTGCGCTGCTATATGTATCTATTATTGGTGGTTATGTAGACGTGTGTACGTGGTTTTCGTTTTTTTTTATTGAATAAAGAAGAGTAAAAAAAATTTATTCTTGGTGCCTATTTATGATAAAATGTGGATGCGCCAACGCGTTAAAAATATTTGATAGATGCTTTATATATGATATGCTTGATAGATATTGATTCTATTATCATTATTAACATTACAAGTGTTTAATATTATTTGTAATGACCTTCTCGTATCTCGATCAGACAATACCGATACAGTATCGCGTGCTTGGGTGCATTCCTTGCCGATATGCGCAATATATTGTCCCAGGCTTGAATTTTAGACTACCAATTATTTCTTCATGACTAATTCTTTGAATAGGAGAGGTGCGACTGGTAACTCGTTCTACATGTACAACAATCTAATAAAAGAATGCAACAAATTATAATTGAATGGATTCCTTTTGAAAGATTTGTCAACGTTGAATATCTTGCAAAAGGAGGTTTTGGATCAATTTATAAAGCAGCTCGGTTGGATGGACCATTAGTGGAAAAAGAGAGCATGAAGCAAATAGATTTAAACGACGGAGAGAATTCAAAGTTGTATTGAAATCATTACACAATTCAAAGCAAATTACTCAAGAGTTTATACACGAGGTAAAGAACGAACATTTTCTAAAGTGAAAGTTACTTTTTGTTTTCTAATATAATCAATTTTCATAAATAGGTTCAGACTTCTCTTAAATGCAACAGTACGACTATATTATTGATTACGGAATAACTCAAAACTCAGTTACAAATGAATCTTCGATAGTGATGGAATTGCATGATTGTAGTAAATGTACTCAAACTATACCTGTAGTTCATGTTTCAAATATCACAAACGAGTTTATAAAGATAAATTGATTAACGGGAGATAAAGATAATCCATAAAAAATGAATCGATTGAAGAATTGAAGATGATACATTTGATAATTTGATTGAATACGACCAATAACAAAATCAGCTGAAATATAAGGTGATATAGAGATTCTTGGATCGTACAGAACGTATATCGCACACAGGACATGTCCCCTTATTTTTTGTGTAATCTTTTCACTATATGATCAACAACTAGCATAAACCATTTTATATATGATGAAGCAGAGAGTTTTGTCTGCTCTGTCTATTTATTTTATGTTATTTTTAAAGGTAAACTATCACAGTGCTCTAAGATAAAGAATAATGGCAGATATTTCCTACTTGAATTTCTAATATAAACACTGTAGCAGACAAAACCTTAAAATGAGCGTCATTTAAAGTTAACGTATTGGTTATAATATCTGTCGATCAAAATAGCAAAGATCAGCAGATAGCGAGAAATAAAAACTCGAATTTATTATCGTTATTGATTTAAAATCCAACTATTTATTAATCTTATAGTTCTTTTGCCTGTCTTTTTTATTAATTATAATTTTAAATAAAAATTTCATTCGTATAATATCGATATATGCATGTCTACTTTATTAGGAAATAACTATAACGATAAGACAATTGATTTATCATTTTTTATCTGACTAACCATAGAATAACAATTAATAAAGATATTAATTATTTATCATTGATTTTTCATTAATGAGGATATTAATAAAAATAAATCAATGATTAGAAAAATAGATATAAGCCATCACGCAAAAATGCAAAAATTAAATTGTCGATGAATTATTAAGTAGAGATAGATATTGATTCTCTAGAATTAATTTTGTTTTTTTATTTCTTTGTAATAAAAAATAACAATTTAAAATTTTTGTCATTGTCATCTGCATAATTGGCATTTTAAAATGTCTTTTGAGAATCATATCTATATTTTAAAAGTTCTGCATGATTCTGCATGATAAAATAATGTTATTTTCATATGAAAATCAGCTTTTACAGCTTACTGTCCATTACATATATTCTAAGAAAACTTTATCCTCTTTTTTCTAAATACATACATAAATATTTTTATGCCAACGAGATATTTTTCTATAAAATAACAATTTGCATTTAACACTTAACATTAATCTCTATCTTAGCTGTTAACACTCTTTTAACTATTTATATCAATACTATATACTATATTAAATAACATCTATTTTATCATGACTACTTACAAGACTGATCCAAAAAACAAAATATTATTAGACTTTATAAATAGTATTGATATTGATCCTAATAGTAAATATGATTTGCTTGAAAATGATAATTATAGCTTTGATTCTGGTAGTAATAGTGAAGTATCTTCATTACCCTCTATAATTATAAATGATACATGTGATTTTACATTTAATCACATAGCTTTTCAAAATGCAAGAGAGCGAGCAAATCTTGATAATGATTATATTGACAATGATATAACATAGGATAATTTGGAGACAATTGAAACTGAACCAATAATTAGTACTTGTATATCAGAACATAAAGAAGCTAATAGTAATGACAAAAAATTATGTGATGATAAAGAATCATGTGTGATTTTGGATATTAACAATGGATAATTAGAATAATGTTCAAATTATCAAAAACCAGAATATGAATTTTGTTCACTAAAGCAATTGATAAGAATATGGGAGATAAATAAGAATGCAATAAAACAAATAGATCCAGAAAGTATGCTTCATACTTTAAGAATTTGCAAGTCATATTATTCATTTGATCAAAGTTGTTTATATGAAAAAGATATAAAACAAATATGATCAACTAAAGAAAGCTGTATTTTTTGATATCATTATATATTTTGTCACAAAGATAAATATATTTTTAGTCAGGGAATAAACTGTATAGAATATTTAATAGTTATTAATAATCAGAATATTTTAGTACCTTGTATTAGATTTAAAACATGTCTAGCATTTAATAATAAAATAAATACTCAACAATCTTTAAATCAAGAACATGCTCATTATATTTATGCAAAATATTTTCAAACTGAAGGTAGATATCTTTATGAATGAAAAGAAAGTGGATTAAAATCTTTCTCATGTGATGATATGCATATTGATGATTCTCAAAAAGCATTCAAGTTATTATCAAAATGACTATTTGATATTGCAGAATCTGATAATGTGAAAATAAAAAATATAATATTATTAGAAATAAGTTTAATACTTGATACTATTTTTCAGAAAACTAAACTTGATAAAATAAATAAAGATAAGAATATTAATAAGGAATTATCAAGCTTATTTTTAATTAAAATAATACTATATTTTGAAAAAGTAAATTTGAGAAATTTAGAAAAATATTCAAATTATAATTCAACAAAAAAAGAATTTGAAAAAATGGGTGAAGCTATTGCTCTTGCTACTTGGAAATCTTATTCTGAAATACAGAAAAAAAAAAGAACTTGAAATATCACAATCACTTGAAAAATATTAAAGTAACTTTTCAATCTTTTTACAAAAGTTTTTTGATAGTTTTATTGATACTTTATTGAAAAAAAGTATGAAATAACAGAAAAAAAAGAGAATTTAAAGAAAAGAATTTTAATATAACTCATTTAGCAAAAATTTCAATTTTTTTAATATTTATAATTTTAATAATTATATTTTCAAGTATTAATATATGGTTAATACATGTAATAAATTTATTATGCAGGAAATTCAAACTATTAAGCTTATTATACATAATATTATATATAGTAGGTATTATTTCTCATACTCAATAATATGAAAGAAGATTAGAAAAAACAAGAATGAGTAAAATTAAGTCAAAAGAAAAGCTATTACAAGAAAAAAATATTTGGAATTTTTATGTAATAGATAATATTAATTTTAAAGAATATTCTTTTGCTTTTAGAAATATTTATAATACTACTTGTATAATAGCTCATGCTACTTTAAGAATGATTTTTCAATTCAAATTATCTTTTTCTTTAAATCTAAATTTTATTATAAATAATAAAAAATAACTATTTATAATAGGTCAATCAGATTTTATAATAAAATAAATTCAAGAGTTTGAAAAAGTTTTTGATATTCTTTTAGAATCTGCTATTGAATTTGATATAGAAATAATTCATAATAAAATAATAAAAAATATTAAGTTAGGATATAGAATATCACCTTTAAATATAATAATTCTTGAAGCTGAACCAAATCTATATAATAATAAAGCTATTTATAAAGCTTGTAATATGTATTTTAATGATATAGACATAAAAAATAATGGTATATATATTAATATTATATGTAATAAGATAATTTTTTACCTTTTAATATCTTATTATAAAAAAAACCAGAAGTTAGACTCTTACTAGAAGCATGATATATAAGCAAAGAGATATATAGAACTTTAATTATTATATTTTCAGACTATAGAATTTTTAATTTAATTGCTTATCTAGAAGTATAATATCTTGATAAACTGGAAAAAGTGATTGATTATCAAGCTACAAGTCATATTCTAGAATTAATATAGATGATTGTAGTAATTATTTTAAAATAAATTACAAAAAACAAGAATAAAACATTTAATAATATTTCAAATATAAATAATAATATAATAAAAATATGATATTTTTACTTTTATTAGACTGGCTATTAGATTAATCACTATATTAAAATTCAATATGATTATTATAATATGCAATTTAAAAATTTAATAACATTTGCATCACTTTTTACAATAGCTGAAAAGAGTAATTACACAAAATTTACTACTTATTTTATTTATTATATTAATAATAATTCTTCTTTATAATTATTACTTTGTTATGTTTGTTCAGTTAATTTAACTCAACCAGAATATTTTTTTGTCTTTGATAAGATTCTTGAAATCTTTAAAGTCAAATATGTAAAATAAAATATTAATATAAATTCAAGTAGTAATAAAGAATTAATGATGAGAATATCTTTAGTACAATCTGAATGAGAATATCTTGATTTGCTTTTAGATGAATTTGTAAAAGTTGTACAATGATTTCTTATAAAGAAAAACTTTGGAATTTGACCTATCAACTTATAAATATTTAATAAAATAAATTATTCTTCTCATGAAATATTTTATGATATAACATAAAATAATAAAATTGAATTCAAAAATCTTTTTAATTATTATAAAATTAGAATTGAATAACTTAAGGATATTCATGCTCAAGAAATTAAAAAAACTATTTTTCTTAATATTAAAGATTGTTGAATAAAAAATATATAAATAAATATAATTAATTAGTAAAAAAAAGCAGAGATAAATTAAAAATTATATAAAAAAATAATTAAATAACTTAATAAAGAGTATAAAGAGATAGAAGTATAATAAAATATAAAAATCAAAGGAAAAAGAAAATTTAAAAATAATCAAAAAATTAATAAAAAATACTAATATTTAACAAGTTCAGAACAAGTAATTTTTGAAAAACTTCAAAATAATATTAAATTAACAAAGACAGAAATAGAAATAATACTTGTAGAAATCTGTACTTTATCTAATGCAAATTCTAAAGAATAAGACATAAAGAAAGTTTATGATATTTGATTAAGATATCAAAAAATTTTTCATAATATAAGCAAAATTAAAAATTAATAGGAATTCTCACAAATATAAAAATATTATTATGTAGTAAAATAATATTAATATAATAATCAAATCAAAAAAAAAAGAAAAATAATAAGTCAAAAAAATTAAAAATAATATTAATAATAATGAAAAAACAAAACAAGTAATAATATAAGTCAAAAAAATTTATATAATTATGTTTTTAAATCTTTTAAGCAGTAATAAATTTTTCTTTAAACTTTTAAATATGTAATATTATGAAAACTAGAAATTAATTCTCAATTTCAAAATTGATTATGATAAATAAAAATTTTTATTTTTTATTATTAATGCTAATATTAAAAAAATTGAAAACTCTTTTATTATATGATTTTGAAGGATAATTTTATTTTTTGATATTTTAAATTTTTATATGATGATTTATATAATATAAAAATTCTTAAATTAATAATATATTTCATATTAAAAATTCTATTAACTTCTTATCTTAGAAATAAATCTAAAACTTAACTGGTAATATCATAGAAAATAACTTTCTTGATAATATTACTGATCAAATTTTGTATTTACTTAGATAAGAAATTAATAGAATTTTTAACATAAAATATATTATTAATTTAAGAGTTCTCATATCATATCTAATTTTTCTGATTATTTATTAATATTTTTATTAATTATTATATTATTAATTTATTTTTATTAATATTCTTATTAATTATTATATTATTAATTTATTTTTATTGATATCTCATTAATTCTTATCATTATAGTTATTTCCTAAATTTAGTAGATATATATATATATATCAATATTATATAAATAAAATTTTTATTTAAAATTATAATTAATAAAAAAGATAGATAAAAAAACTATAAGATTAATAAATAGTTAGATTTTAAATTAATAATAATAATAATAAATTCAAATTTTTATTTCTTATAATGCTATCTACTGATTTTTACTATTTTTGATTAATAAATATTATAACTAATATATTAATCTTAAATGATACTTGTTTTAAGATTTTGTCTGCTATAGTATTTATATTAGAAATTTAAGTAGAAAATATCTATCATTATTCTTTATATTAGAGTACTATAATAGTTTACCTTTAAAAATAACATAAAATAAATAGACAGAGCAGATAAAACTCTCTGCTTCATCATATATAAAATAATTTATACTAGTTATTGATTATATAGTGAAAAGATTATATAAAAAATAAGAGAACATGTTCTGTATATAATATAGTATTTTTCTGAATTTATGAGCTATTCCAGTAGAATTATAAAGATCATCATGATGTACTAATCAGATCTTTTTAAAATAATGTATAATAAAATTTTATATTAAAGTTAGGATTAAGAGCAAAATCTTTAAGACTTAGTTTATATCAAAATTTTACAAGAAATTTTTTTTAAAAAAATATAATTTATAAGTACGTATATTTATTTATTTTTAAAAATATTTGAGTATATTATATTAGAAAAGTATTTTATTTAAATATATCTGATATTTATAATATTCTATGATATATTGAAATTATTTTACTTATTATGAATCTCTTTTAATTGATACTTGAAAAGAAGTTACTAGATCCCTGTTAAGATAGGCTTAATAACTAAGCTTGATAGCTCTTTTTCAGTATATTAGACTTAATAGATATCTTACAATATATTAGACTTAGCCTATTTATATAAATCTTCTTTAGTCAATATTTGAAAAGTGAGTACTAGATCTATATTAGAATTGATCTAATATCTAAGTTTGGTAATCTCTTTTCAGAAATCTATTGATTAATATCAAATCTAATCATATATTTATGATTGAAATAATTATTAATTTTTGATACTAATAATATTAGTTAGTATACATATTTCAAGTAGGATTATCTAATACTTAAGAGAAATAACCTTTGCAAAATAGACTATTCATAAATATCTTGAATTTTTGATAGAAAATTACATAGAAGTGATATTTGAATATCATAAAGAAATTATGACTAAATTAAAATATTAGCTCTAATTACTTATAACTTAATGAATAAAAAAGTTCAAGATAAAGTTACAAAACTTTTTAATGATGTAAAAAGATATTTTCAATTCAAAGAAGTTATAGTATTTTTTAATCAAATGGATAAAAAGATAAAAAATATTTGTTAGTATATATTATTTGATTTATATATAAAAAAACTAACCAGTTATAGGCAAATGAAAATTTATTTGACACAAAAACCAATCTATATAAATTAGAGATTGTGATGTAAATAATTAATATAAAGTTGAGCTCTTTTTAATTAGAAATATCTTTTGTAAGTAATATGATTACAACATCAACTATCAAATATAACTCTAAAAAAAAGAAACATGAAAGTTTTGTCAATATTAAAGAAATAATAATTGAAGCCAAGATTTATTGATATTATTATATCCACAAATTATATAGTGTGTTGCAAAAAAAATGGCATGTAAATTAAAAGATTAGTATTTTGCTTTATAAACATAATGAATAGTCTCTTTTATATAAATATTTTACAAATTCAGCTTCTTCTATTTGTTCCATTTGACTGATTATTATATGATAGAAGATGGTATCTGCAATAAAATAATGATTTTAAGCACACTTTACATGTTGCAAAGAATTTTTTATCCTAAAATAATATTTATGTAATGAAATGGCTATCTAACAATCCTGATTTGAATTCTATCAAGAATATGTGACAGATTGTTAAAAATAATGTAAAAAAAAGAATACATAAAGATATTGGTGAGTTAAAGCAATTTATAATAGAAGAGTGAAATAAGGATATTATACAAAATTTAATCAGATCTATAAAAAATTATTGTGAACTAGTTAGTATTACAAAAAAATAGTAATAGAATTTCATATTAAAATTTTTATATTTAATAAAGTAGTTTATAAGCTTTAAAATAAGTCCACTTTCATTTATTTCTGTTAGATAATTGTTGAGATATACAAGTTTATTTGTGCGCCATTTTTTTCGCAACACACTGTAATATCCACCCAATTCTAGAAAAAGTGAAAAAAATCAAATCTAGAGTTAAAAGATATTAATACTACACTAAACTCACGGATAATAGCAGTTTCTTTACTAGGACCTTAAAATTAAATTTTAGGATTATCCTATCCTTTACTTCCTCCTAATCCTGAACCCAGAATATTTACCAACAGCAATCAAAACCGTGCGCGTGGCAAGTTTTTAATTTGGGCTTTCCGTTCGGATAGGAACTTTCATTAATTTGACCTTTCCGTTCGGACAGGAGTAATGCATATTATAGGAGTGGAGAATGCAAGAAACAAAAGGAGATGAGTGAAGATTGCGAGAAAAGAAAATACAACTCATTTTAAAGTCTTAAAAGCAAGAGTTTTCCTAACGCCAAATAATATAAACTTGGTGTTGAACTGTGAGCATTAAATAGAGATTTTGCTTCATTAAAAAAATCATATGGATCTTATAAACATTTGTAGAACCTAAATATTCTATAATTAATATAATTGTCAAAATTATTTATAAAAAAATGATTATTTGGATCTTTTAGGACTCATCAAGTTCTTTTATATTTCTGACTTTCTATTTAATATACACAGTAAACCGCTCCAAGTCAGGATGATACTTTTGGATCATTTTCTTCATTTTAGAGAGGGAAATTTCATTATAGTGCACCAATTAACTCTTTCTCGACTTATGGAGCTTTCAACTACATATGGGAAATTCAAAGTATTCTGTTTCAACATCGATATTATATATAGAATTGACACATTTTTCTGTTTTCTGGCATTTATATTTAAAATTTCCATTGATTTATCTTCAGAAATACAATCGGTAATAGTATCCGAATTTTCTAAAACGGCTATTTTTTTATCCATTTTAAGATTCATGTTTTCTAGAACGGTGCGTTTAGCCATTCCATATCTTTAAATTGATTGTTTATTTCATTGATATCTGTCATCCCAGCATGCTTGATAAATGCTAACATATTTATCTGGAGTTCCAAAAATCAATTTTCTTTTTCTAAACAAAGAACACATCCATATAGGTTGGTGGAAGTACAACCGCTGGAAATAACTCAAAATATTACTCCAATATCTGATTTTTTTATTACGTTTAAAATTAGTCATATCTGTAAAAAGGCGGGATCAATGTAACTTATCACGTCCAATTGGTTTTCAAGTAAATTTGAAAGCTTAGAATAGCCTAAGTCTGACATTTTAATTTTTCCTTATGTACGGGTATATTATTATGACTCTTTATATTAAGAATAGTTCTGATTAGTATTTATATATATAAATCAAATTATCGTGTATACACTTTACTCCTTTAGCGAGTTGTTTTGCCAAACTCAATTTGTCGTTGCCAATTTGTTAAGATTTATGTTCAAATACTCTTTAAGGGTTCCACCATTATGATATCAATGAAAACTTAAAAAAGATAATTAATATATGTTCAATCTCGTTACCACAGTAGGATATTACTTTGTTGCTATTTTTCTCTAAGCTCTTTCCCTATGGCTTCTCCGGTGGTAGCGGGAAACTCGGTATCCGCAATCTACTTTGTTGACCGATTGAATATGTCGAATTCCGCCGAAGTTTTATTTTCCCATATCTTAGGTTGTGTTTCAATTGTAAGATAACAAGCGATTTAATTTTATATAAGAATCATGCACTTCTGGTGAAGTTTCTAACTGGTCACGATCACTAATTATCGCAGATCTCAGGTATAGGAATCGTTTTATTATATTTCGACGATGCTTTTTATAATGATTTCAAAGGGCTAACTAATAACATGTATTAAGAATATATTTCGTCTTAGACGATTTCCACGCCATGACAAATCACTTTTGTACCAGTGATCCCTTCATTCTAAAATTATCGCCACCCGGCAAAAAAATTTGTCACTCGGCCACCATCAAACAGAGAATTAAAAAGAATTACCACTCGGCCATCCGACCACCACGGCAAAGAGAATTAAAAAATTGCCACTCGGCCACCACGGCAAACAGAGAATTAAAAAAATTACGAATTAAAAAAAATTGCCAATCGGCCACTCGGCAACCACGGCAAAGAAAGAATTAAAAAATTACCATTAGGCGAACAAAATTTAAAAAAAATGAATATCACCTGGCAACTAAAGTGTTTTTAAAAAAAAAATAAGAAAATGCCACCAGCGTATATAGTGAATGGGAAATGTTTAGGACTTGTTTGTGCAACGATAATATCTCTCTTACCGTCACGATAAAAAGAAAAACAAAAAGTCCACTTTTATATATATCATTGATCATGTCAAGGATCATAAAACTCTACATAATACTCAATTTTACAAAAAGCTTCATATTTCTTCAAATTTATATTTTACCGGACTCGGATAATTATTGAGCAACTTTTACTATAAATAATTTCTATGATGAATGAAAAATTGTCAAACTTAGTCAAAGAAAAATGTTATTTAACTATAATTTATAAAACTAAAAAAACTGATATATCAAGATAGGAAAAAATCATTTTTGTCTTTGTTTAAATAAAAAAGTCTAATAATTTGTATTTTGGCTTCGAAGTTATCTAATTCTTGATCAAGAGAAAATATATAACTTATTAATATCAGAACAAGAATATGAAATCTCTTTTTTCTTATCTTTTTTATTTTCATAAATGAAAAGAAGTAAAAAAAAATTAGATTTATATTATGTGTAGTTTTCGATTTTATTAAAGATAAAATGATAAAATTCAGTAATCTGGCAAAATAATAAAATTAAGACAATTGTAAAGCTTATTTAACATATAATAAGTTGATAGCGAAGTGATTAAAGAAATTAGTGATGATTTGTTAATATCCTCTTGTATCAGATTATTGCTAATACATCTCAAATGCTAATTATCAAATAAGATATATAATTTATTAATTAATTATCTAAAATATTTTCTTAAAATAATGAAAAGTCTATAAATAATACTTAGAAATGATGCTAAATTAGATAATCTTTTTGATAATAAATAATTTTATATTTTGCTATATTTTAATAAAAAAAATATTTCTTGTATATATAATAATTTATATGATTATAATTTTAATAATAAATTTTAATTATAATCAATATATTATTTATTTTTTATTATAATTTGAGATTAGTTTTACTAATTCAAATTTAATTTGAATCCTGAATTTTTATTATATAGTACGTGTAGTCTAAAGACATTAAATGTTGCGCCACTGCTAAAATTTTGATATGTATTTATTACATAATTTCATGGGATTAGGAATGTATTACTACATTATTTGAGTAATCATACACGTGACTAATTATTTATAGTTCATAATATGATTAGTTTATTAAAGTAATAATATATCATACCGTGATTGATCAGAGTATGTATGCTTAATGTATACTATGCATGTTAAATATATACTACGTATGCTAAATGCATGCTAATGTATATAAATGCCTGCAATATCATTTTTTTTCTCACTCTTTTCTTCTAATATTGTCATCTCCTTATTTTCGGTCTAAGGAGATTGCCAAGGATGCGCTGATATTTTCTGATGAGGGAATTGATGACCTGTGATACTGGTACAGTTTTTTCTACTTCTCAATCACCAATATCAAAATAAAGTAAACGTGCTAGACATTGCATAATAGCCATCAAAAAATGCTAGAGCAATACTAACTCAAAACTTGATGAAAAGGTGTCATATAATGAGTCCGATTATGAGTCTGATTATGAGTCTGATTATGAATCTGATTATGATGAAACATGCTTTGATACTATCTGGATGAATGGTGAAAATGAATTTTTATATGATGACGGATTCATAGAAGAGTTGCAAGAGCTGAAACCAGAAGTATTTGAAGAACTTATCAAGAATGGCAAGAAACAGAGTGTATGGATAATAAAAGGTTGGAAATCATATTACACAAATTCTGCTTCTTTGACCTTGCGAAATAAAAGAGCAGCATGAAGAAAGGCAGCTTCAGGCTCTAGCAAAATCACTGATTGGTTCCTGGCAGAATTATCATTTATCCAGATGACTGATAATAATACCGAAGAATTTTCATATGAACTTTCATATGATGAAGCAGTTAATTTCAGTGATAACGACAATAATAAATTTACATTGAAATCACTTGATGTCTTATTAAAAAAAAGTCTTTTGATGTGTGGCTTCAGACAATTAGTTAATTCCTTCACCTGATCAAAGATCAAGAGTTTTCTAAATTGGCAGTGAGTGAGCTTCTTGCTCAAAGTGTTAATAGGGGTCCATGACATGCACAGGTTATTCACTTATGGGCTAATCAGTAGTTAAGTAAAGGAGAACTTCTCACATCACGTCATGACTGTCATGCAAAAATCAACTCTCTCTTGTTTCATGAAGACTTCAAATCAAATATCACCCAATAGTTATGGACAAACAAGTTTAAAATAACCACTTGACAGTTTATAAGATTTGTTGAGGATGAAGCTATCTCTGCTCTTGGAATTGAAGGGAAAAAAACACTCTCTGAGAGAACAGCCCAGGCATGATTGTATCATCTTGGCTGGAATTATAAAGACCACTCAAAAAATATCTACTTTGATAGTCATGAACGTGATGACGTGATGGCCTATCGAAAATAATTTTTAGAGCAAATAGTCAGTCTACAATCTCAAATAGTAATCTACGAGAGAAATGATATGAACCAAGTTATCTTGCCAACACTCCAACTAAATATTCCTGAAATTGTTCCAGTTACCTATGATGAGTCAATCTTTTATGCTAATGATAGTATTATCAAGACTTGGGAACCTGCAGATGAAAACCAAATTTAACGCAAATTACAAGATCTTAATGTTCACATAAGCAATTTTATTTGTGAAACAATTGGACGACTCTGCCTTTCACAAGACCAAATGGCAGATAATTCTAATAATAAACACTTTCTACATACTGAAGTCTGTGTTATTATCCATCTGGATACTAATCGTGATAGCTAGTGGACAAATCAGGATGTTATAAAACAAGTAACCAAAAGAGCTATTCTGATTTTTGAGCAAACACACCCTGGCAAAGTCACACTTTTCATGTTTGATAATAGTTGCAATCACAATACATTTGCTAAGAATGGTCTAGTAGTTTTATGGATAAACATGAAAGATGGAGGCAAACAACCACTCCTCCGTGTTGGCAAGATGCCTAATGGTTCTCCCTATACCATGACATTTATAGATGCTGATAGTATAACGAAACTGAAAGATATTTAATGCATTCTTCAAGAGTATGGTTTATGGGTATCAGATTTGATGAGACAATGTGATGCATGTAAATCACATGTCATTAATCAGATGAACTTGCAATGTTGTGTAGCAAATATTCTCAGTTGTCAGCCTGATTTCATCTCACAAAAAAATCATTTGCAAGAGATTATCAAGGTAGCCAGACATATGTGTATTTTTTATCCGAAGTTTCACTGCGAGCTCAACTTTATCAAGCTATTCTGGGGAGAAGCGAAGTGGTACTCGCATTTGCATTGTAATTACACCTTTAAAGATCTTAAAGAGATCATTTCACGTGCACTAGAATCTGTTACTCTGATCCAAATTTATTATTTTGCATGCTGATCTGCTCAATACATGAGCACTTATGAGTATGGTCTCTTGGGTAAAGCTATCATTTTTGCAGTAAAGAAATATTGATCCCATCATCGGATTCCGGAGAGTGTGCTGGAGGAATTTAGCCAAATAAGATAGAGTAGTATTAGGTTTTAAAGGGAATTGAGAGAGAATTAAGTTCCAAAAGCAAAATAAAGTATTGGAAAATAAAAAAAAATCGAATTCTGGTGAGAAAGCTCTTCTTATTTTTATTATTGTGCTTTATTAAAAATGTTAATTATGATTCTTAAATATAA
>CAJVPS010000112.1:0-36183 GCA_910591765.1 Ambispora leptoticha | reverse complement strand
GAATTAGAAACTACTTCTGATTCTATCACACAAGATATTCAGAATCTATTTGATATCTGTTAAAATCATTATTTATTTGATGAGGATCCATGATATATTTTACAAAGGGGTTTTTTGTGACGCTTAAAATTGATACTTGTAAAAAAATCCATTATAAAGACCATTTTTATGATGCTTAAAATTGATATCTATAGTTATATAGTGCCTACCTTCAGCAAAAGTGAGTATAATTATGCATCAGCTTCTATTCTCTGTGCCTTTTGTTTCTCATACTAATTTCAAAAATAAACCCTCTTTACATACTTAGAATAATATCCTATCCCAGAAATTGTTAGTTTTTCACAGATCCCACAAGAAAATTTTGCTATATTTGTATTATATAATTTCCAGTGCAATGAATACCCTATGTCTCACCAACAATCTTTTCCACAAATCAAACTATCTCTTTTAATATATGGACAGGTTAAATGCCCAAACTATCTTTTTTAACATATTGATCAGTTAAATACCCCATTCAAAGTATTTTAATGTATAACGTATAAAACCCATTTTATTTTTTATGCAAATATATTTAATATAAAACTAATTTAAATCTTTTCAAATTATAATAATATATTATGTGTTGAAGATACTATTCAAAGTATTGCTTATAACCTCTCATATTCTATAAAACTTTGTATAAATACTAATATATTTTTTACTCACATTTTCATGTATAGTATATAAAAATCAATTTAAACTTTTCCAAATTATTTTGTAATATTATAATCAAATATATATTAACATTATATACCACACTAAAACAATGTATAAATTGTACACTAAAGAGCCAGAATACAATAAAGAAATGATTACTGCTGAGCAATTATCAAAATTAATTAATCGTTGAAGAAAGCCAAAAATCTATAACCCCAAAATAAATCGCATAATTACAATCAATAGACCAACATATAATAAAATGATACGTGATAGATATGTGCTTTGGGAAGAAGAAGGACTCTTAATTCCTCCATCACCATTCGAGAAATATATTAGCAAAGCAGTTATTAAAGATAACAAAAAATAAAACATGTTATCTAGTAACTTGATATGCAATATAGCCTGAGTTATCATAACTCAAAGCTATAATTTTTTCATTATATCCTATATATTGGTAACTTTCAAATTGACAGATTTGATCCAAAGTATTGACATGTATCATATATCTGACATATATAGATTAAAACTTTTGATTGAACTCGTGTCTTGTTCACGTCCATTTTCTGATAGAATTACAATAATCATGACCCATTCAATTTTTGGATATATATACTGACTTGGAATAATTAATTTTGATTTGAAAAAATATTTTCCATAGTTATAATCCACATAATTATACCATAACAACAATGTCAAAAGTTGCAACAAATTTCATGAATCAGTATAACTTAACTCCTCAGATGAGCATAGCTAAGCTTGGTAATTATGCTGAAAGAATATGTAAAGAGATTAAAGATTATAAAGCCCACAATCATGCTTGGAATAGAATCCAAAAATTAGGATTTAGCAAAGATCAAACATATATTTTAATTTCTATCCAAACTTCTGGTAGATATGTTATAAGGTGAGATCCAGTTAAAAAGCTCACTCAATATATTAAGAATAATGAAAATAATCTTGAATCTGAAGAAATAAATATACTAGGATCCAACTTAGCTAAAACAGCTCCTACTGTAATAGCCCAATCATCATATCTTAAATTATTTTGAAAAGAATTATGCAAGCTTGATGCTAATTATCTTACATTAGAAGCAATATATATATCTGATATTACTTAAAAATCAAATGAAGAACAAGCAATAAATCAGGAACTTCATGAAGATAAGGGGTTTGATTGTTCAGAATTCTTTTACTTGAAAAATGTTCAGAGAAGACTTAAGAATTGTAACATTACCAACCCCCCTACAATACAAAATTTAATGGATATAATGATAATGTTATCTATGAGACCAGCAGATGTTGCAAATCTTTGTATTAATTACTATAAACTATCTAATGCTGATTGGTACGATCCTAAATATTCTTGGTACTGCACTGGATATGCAAAAAATACAAAAGATGAACCCCAACTATTTGTATCTATGGAAAAAAATTCAGAACAAGCTAGAAAATTACTCATTTGGATCCAGAAAGCAATTCTGATGAAGTTTCCATTTCTAATAAGAGATAAAGATGGTGATATAAATATTCATCCAATTAATAAATTCCTAGCTATTTATGAAATAAACTCATTATATTTGAGAAAAATCGGATCTGATCATGCTATTATAATTCATGAAGATAAGACTCACTCTAAATGTAATCATCTTTGTAAATTAGCATTAAGACATAAAATAAATTGAGAAGCATCAGATCATTATGATGTGATGAATAATAGACCAATTATTCCAGTACCTAAGCAAGAGAATGATGAAGTCGAGGATATTATAGACCTATACAATTACTAATTATGCTTCTTTACTTTTACCATGTCTACAGTAAAATCTTCATTATCATTAGATGATTCAGAACTAGATCCAGATTCAGATATGGATGAGAACTCAGATGTGGTATCATTAAAAATTGATTTTTTTCTAGCTTTGCATGGAATATGTTGTCGAGAAATATCTGGATTTGCTATTGAGTTTATAATATCTTGCTAAATCTCGGATCTTACTATCTCTAGTAATTGGCAGAGAGAAATCCAAATTTTTTTATCTAATACTTGTCTACGAATACTGGATATTATCCCAATAGTATTCTGCTAATCTGTTAAAGTCTTGGTTACTATTTTGATACATCCACATAATTCTTACAAATTGATATATCTAACTCTTTACAAAATTCTTGAGATGAGATAGCATTGGCCATGTTAGCTTTATTGATATTATCTTTTATAACTGACTTGATATTATCTTTAGTTATTGTAAATGCAGAATTATTATTTATTAATACACAAAAAATATAATTAAATATATTATCATAATAAAATATAATGAGAATTTTATCTTGCAAAATTAACAAAGTACCAGTTAAAACTATATTAGATACCGCTAGCAATTGTAATATTATAGCTGAGAATGTGATAAATGAATTAGATTTAGAAATTGATGATATCTCTGATGTAGAAGTGTACACACCTATTGGCAAACTCGATATAGTAGGAGTAATTTGTGAAATCCCTATTTCAATCCTATCTCAGGGCTCTAAATAGAAATAAGTAAAAGTTACCAATATTTTTATTACCAATAAATCTGAATTTGATTCTGTACTGATATTAGGTCAGCCGTGGTTTCAGGAAAATATAATGAAAGTGGACTTCCCAAATAAAACTCTTATATTGCTTGATAGAACTAGTTATATAATTAAGAATATCCAGAAAATGCATAGTATATATGCCTAAAATAATTATCCAAACTCAGTTATTTTTTTAATCAAATATATATCATATAATATATCTTACCATGAAAATAGCCAAAGCTAAATTTAGAGATCAAGAAGTCAACTGCTGTCTCGAATCAGGATTTTTGGGGCTAACTATATGTAACGATAAAATTCTCAAGCATATTGGTAGAAAAATTACTAGATAGATAAGTTCTAAAGATAAAGATAGTAGATTTTTCAGAGAGATAACTACACATCTAATTGGATGGACCATGATTCCACTTACTTTTACTTTAAATGTAGAATGTAGTTGATTTAGCAAATAATATATATTTATTACAATTTCAATCCAGGTATTAATCGTAAAATATCATCCCGAATTTCCCAATCATATCATATTAGAGTTTAATTAGTTTACTAGTTGAAAATATGATGATAAAGAGCTCCAGATATATAAAGCAGAAATTATAACTAACGCAGAGGATGGTTAGATAAGGACAACTCTTCATATCAAAAATCTTGCCAAAAGAAAAGAAAAATCCATAGTAGTATCTGTATATAAATTTAATAGAAGTGAAGCTTTATTGCTACATAATAATCAGTTAGGTTCTTCTAATTCCCATTTACAGCAAAATAAAAGCAAGAAAAATAAGGTCAAGTATTCTATTATAGAATCAGAACCAGATACTAACTCTGATACTTCTGAATTAGGTATTTCTTCATCTAGTTCAGGATCAGAAGATATACACATATATAAAAGCATGTAATATCATAAAGTAAAAAAGAAAAATTAATTATTCAAGCATTGGTTTTTTTGATTAAAGATATATAATATATATATTCTTGAGAATGGTACAACTATTGTGGAGTAATGATGATGCAAAGTATCAAATCTTCAATTTCTCAAAGGGTCTAAATATTTTTGATTTACCAGAATTGCTAGAACAGATCTTATATTTTTTAGAAATCGATCAATTTCTCTATCCCGCTTTGTTTATTAATCAGTTTTGGTATCACTGCAGTGCTCTTATTCTATGGCATCATATTGAGTTTTTTACAAAAAAAGATTATTAGAGAGGTCTGTATAGTTAAAAAATGCCTTGAGCTCTTAGTAATTGATAAACTTTAAAAAAGTTATGTGTGAAAAAACAAAGTCAGCATATTGCTCCAAGATAGTATATCTCAGATTAGAAGATTTAAAAATCAAAGATATGTTAATTAGTGCAATATTACGCTCATACCCAGATATACGCACTCTCATTCTTGATCAAAGTAATAGTTTTACTAATATACCAATTATAGAAATTACAAGATATTGCCCAAAGCTATTACATCTGAGTTTTAATTCATGTATATGCCTTACTAATCGATATATCACTGAAATTACTCGCTCATATCCAAAACTTAGACATGTTGAGCTTGGTGATTATTCAATTGATAATAAAGCTGTCAAGGAAATAGTCTGCAACTATACTAATTTGAAATATCTTAGTTTGGAAGGGTGTAAAGGGATTAGTAAAGAAGTGATAAAAAAACTTAATCCTAAAATTAAAATTGAATATCCTAATTATTCTGATGATGATTTCTCAGTTTCTGATTTACCTCTACTTATTTCAATTTCTACATTTAGGGATTATATCAGAGAAGTATCAAATTCAACTAACCCAAAATGAATTAATTTATTAAATAGTCTTGCTTGAGCTATTGATCAAGAATTATATTGATCATGGCAAGGGCTTTAGGCAGATAATTATTTATTAGTTATTTTTTTTGGTTATATTATACATCATTAAATAATATCGCAAGATGTATATTATTTTAACTATAGAAGAATAGAGCAGGTAATCAGATATTCAACAATCTCCAGCTAATTTTAGACAAAGAATTTTTATTTGCTGTGATGTATATATTTCTGTGATAATTTTCCCTTCTTTACTTTTGATTCTAGATATGGACACTGATTGTTGCTAGCTGAATTTTTTACAAAAATTTCATGCAATTGTTGAGGAGTGAGATTTGGAAATAGAGGAAGTCCCTCTCCAGTAAATCAAATTTTCTTTACCCCTATTTCATCATATTTTGGTAAAATCACATCTGGATCATCTTCTAATGGACTGTGAAATTTCTCAAGCTTTTGTAGTTGTACTCTTACATTCTCATCAACTTTTTCTGCCCTTTCTTGATTAGAATAACTAATAATACTGAGTTTATCCTGAATTACCACTATATCATCTTCTAAAGATAAAAGCAAATCAAATAATCTAATTGGTTTATTTGAAGAGGCTTTATCCCTTCTAAGTTTCACTTCTAAAATGGGATTGATATCTATACTAAGTTTTCCCTGTATAAGTATTAAATTTCCCACCAATTCTAATAATAATTCATATGAATCATCAAGTTTTTTTGCTTTCTTGCTCTCCAGCACTGTCATTTGATTTATATTACTGTTAATATCAAGTTTTTTTTGAATAGCTGTTATATTCTTTTTCTTATATAATAATATCTCATATAATTGAGGAAAATTTTCAGTTTTGTTATTAGTATTACTCATCATAATTATTATAATTTGGTAATATAATTAATATGGAAAAAATAATGCATAAATATATAAATTAAGTGAATATAATAAATTCAATCTGAAAATAATTATAATCATATCGTAATCACAAAATCACATCACATTATAATGGAGTGATATCATGTATTTTAAATTTGCAAATTAGAGATCAGCCTATGGGATATACATAACCAGCAATAGAATAGAAGACTGATATGATCTCGACTCAATAAAACTTACTTTCATGTTAAAAAGAAAAAGATTGTTTTTTCTATCCAAAAACATCATAAAAATAAGCTTTGTAATAAGGCCTATTCTCCAGAGTAGTGATTCATCTAATCAGAATAATTAAAAAACTGTTAATGATCAGAAATTTATCAACCAATCACATTATAGATAGGATCGATATAAAAGTATTTCAGAGAAATGACACTTCATATCTCATGGAACATACATAGTCAAGTGATAGAAAGATAGCTAGTTTAAATAATGCATCATTCTATATCTGGAATAATTATTACATGATCTATTTCAGGGTTAAATCTATTTTGGATGGATGTACTACAAACATCATGCATATGATTTAATTTTCCAATATATAATGAACTTGATACTTGATCATGTGTTCAATAAATAATGCGTAATAATTATCTGAAAAATTTAGCCAGAGGTTGGCAAATACCTAATCACATATATCACACAAAGTATATAATAATCCAGCCATCAGAGTAATCTTTATTGGGATAAATATAAGATATAAAAAGTACATATAATGAAGTCTAGTTATTATCTCATAAAGTGGAAATTGTAATATTATCTTCCATTTGTCTTTGCGATGTAGAGATAGATACATGATATAGCAGAGATACATTTATAATTAATATGTTATGTAAATATAAAAGAGTTTCTATAAAATTAGCTATGATATTTGCATCAGATAATTGTACAGGAATTTCAGCAGATTATAAATAGTAATATTGATGCATATTAGCTCTATTCCTGACAAGAATGTTCAGATGTAATATATTTCCCACTATTTATACTCCAACTATTCCAAATTGATCTTTATCTAATTTAAGAACTTTGCAAACATAATACATATCATTATTTGTCTCATACCATAACTTTATCTCATCATCCTTCTTTTTCTGCCAAGTGTAATATAATTAGGAGCATTCTATGTATAGAAGCTCAAAGAAAATCTCTAAATATTTTAATATAAATATAATATCAGGTCATCTTCCCACTTGTCCTTTACTCTTTCTATCGACATTAGCAATACTTTATCATTCTAATGTACTGATAAATGAAGACAATCTAAAAGGAAGATTTTTTAATATCACCTGAATTAATAATAAAATGACTATCGATTGGTAGGTGTCTTCATTTAATGATTTTGCAAGTTCAAAACTAAAGATTAGATTATTCAAAATATCTTTGAGAAGAGAAAAAAGTTCTTTTGTAATGTCTGATATTTTTTTCTCAGATTCTTTTCACATTCCATTATGGATAAGTTTTTCAGGTGGCGTATTCTGATAACTACGACTAATAAAATTTGATACGAATTTCTCACACATTTCTTTGACCTTTAGTATAAGAGCGGGCTTTATCAGTTGAGCAGATTTTTATTGGAGTATTGATAGAATATTATAGTTACATATGTTATTAAAAAAACTATCAGTGATTTCTATATATATTATTACTATTAACATACTATAAATATCTTTTTTAGATTTTTCAGTAATCATTCTACGAGTTCTAAGTCATCGCTAATAATTTGATTTGCAAGGAGATCTTTCCAAGTTAATTCTTGAATAGATAGAGTATTCACTGTTAAATATAGATGCTGACAAAGGAGTATGATATCTTTTCTGAGCTTCTCCTTCATCTTAATTATATTTTTCTCAATTTGATCAAAGCTGAGAGGGGTTCTTCTTGTTTGTTTTAATTGTTTCTATATCATATAAGATGCAAACTCCTTTAAAGATGCTATCAAACTAATATAAAAAATATACATTAATTTTTCAAAAATATAAAAATTTTCATTATTAAAATAACGTATATTATTAGTATATATGCAAAGTTAACATCTTTGTATGGCCATCACGCTGATGAAACTCTATATGATACTATAAAGTAACATAGTAACTTATATCTTAAACACCCTCTCATCAAGATAATAGATTTTTCTTATAGCAGGTTGGTAGAATGCTATATCCTGTATAACAGACTATAGTTTAAACATTCCTTTACTATGAGCAAGTATCTATTGGTAAGCAGGCTAGTAGGATGAGTGAACATAAGTAATAATCAAAGAATTTGACTATTTATTCAGCACTTATCTTTGTGAATGGATCACATAATATCATCATATAACATTGATAATTTTAGAATATAATTCATATAAATAACTAATCTATAGGAGAATTTACAGAATTCTTAATTGGCGTGATAAAGTATCCATGTATATATTACTAGCGTAAGCTATAACTTGGTCTATGATTGATCTTAATTTATTTTGTGAAATCTAGCAGTCTTCTTTCATTCCAAGATATATAACAAATATAGTATTTATTTGGTATTCTTTGGCAGTTATCAAGAATTCATAGATGTTATTATACAAATTGATAGACATATTTGTATAGTTATTGGAAATAATATTAGCTTTGTTATATTGTAAGTAAAAATAATGAATAACCATAATGCAAATATACTATCCTTTTAAAATGCTCCCTCCACTCATTTCTGATCTCATTTAAATATGGGAATAGTAGATTTAGAGAATGTGGAACTGGAGTGATACAAATGCATGATAAAAAAATTTTTTACAAAGAAAATACGTATATCACAAGTTAGATAATTAGATTTGGAATTTGTGACAACAATTAATGGATTACATGATTATATCATGTATGAAAAGTTCCATGACCTTCTAATTTATTCTGTGGTATATTGATTGTAGCAATCAGCAGATTATATAATTACATCATGTATGCAGAAGTTCCATGATCTTCTAATTTATTCTATGATATAGATTGATTGAATATTTGTATTACACAATTAATTTTTCAGGCATGTAATTTTATTAGTCACAGTAATCATATAATTATATCATGTATGAAAGGTTCCATGATCTTTAATTTTATTCTGTGATATGTATATTATGAAGTAATGGTGTCTGTATTATATAATCAATCAGGAGTATCTTAATAATTACAGATCATATATTAACTTTAGCAAAAGTAATCAGCAAATCTCAGGAGATACTTTTTAGTACTTCTGTCATTAAAAAATGCAGATCGA
This sequence comes from Ambispora leptoticha, assembly GCA_910591765.1. NCBI lineage: Eukaryota > Fungi > Glomeromycota > Glomeromycetes > Archaeosporales > Ambisporaceae > Ambispora > Ambispora leptoticha. The sequence continues at coordinate 26,921 of CAJVPS010000112.1, read as the reverse complement.
AGGCAAGTCTATTATAAAAAGAAATTAATCAGGTTAGTTAGAAGATCAATTAATTTGTAATAATTATTAAAGTTGGTGATACAAGTAACAGATATCTGATTGCTAATGTCAATAAGATAAGAGTAGACAATTATTGATCTAATTAACACGTAAGGATGGGGATTATTCATGACTCTTATTTTGAAAAATAATACTTACATATCTGAGTTATCCCTATAGGCCTGCTTTCAATAAAAAAGTTCTGGTTCTCTCCCATCCAAGTCTATAAATAAATTCTGATCTGTAATTTTTTATATAAAAAGATGAAGAAAAAATATTTGAGATCCCTCTTTTACTCCTTCGTTATAATAATAAATGATTGGAGAATAAAACATTTAACAAATTTTAATAAATCTTACTCACAATAAATAAAAAGATTCATATACTTGAAATAATATCTAATTTTTAATGATTAAGATTTGTTTATTTATTTATATGCTATGACACTCCTTTGCATTTGTGTATGTATGCTAATACAACTAATTTCTACTTATAGATGATATCACTTGCTATTTTGGAGATCGCTCCATTTTTGAATTTTGCAGGCCTATTGATATTTATTGAGAAAATCTCCATTTACTTACTCATTGGTATCATATTTTATTTTTCATGTATCACCAAGAAAGACATCAATATCAAGCATAATTCTGACTCTTTTGCATGTGATACAACATTTAATGAAATTCTTGCCAATCATGATACCAAGTTCTTAACCGAACTTACTGATCACTGTGCCAAATTTAATGCTGAACTCACCTCACATGATAAAAATTTTACAACAGAGATTCAAAGAATCTTAATAATACTTAATACTTCTACTGTGAGACTTGATGAGATTGAACAAGTTCTTCAAAACTACCATAACAATTTTGGCAGAGTCGCAACTGAATTTGAATCAATTAATGCTTTTATCATAACTCTTTAAAGTGAAATAAATCAACATTATGCGATGATTCTAAGAACTGAAGAGATTAAATTCAATCAACAGAACGTGATAAGTCAAGCTTCTAATCATTCTGCAGGTCAAGCTTCAAATTATTCTGCAGATCAAGCTTTAAATCATTCTTCTACAAGCTCAGAACAATTAACATTCACAGATATCAGTTTGACCATCTGGAATCAATTTAAGCAAATTTTTGATTGGATCATGACCAAAAATAATTATACTTTGGAGAAGATGTGCCTTTCTGTAGCTATGGATATTCATTCATTGGGAGGAAATATTAAGAAGGCGATGATACAAGGGTTTTATGAAAGAAATATTAAAAAGAAGAATGGTTATATTAGTACTCTAGATCAAATTGATTTATGGATTGATAGTAAAACAAATAATCTAGGTAGTGAGTAGCGGGAAAGGAACTGTCATCATATGGGTTAGGGCTCAGCAGATTTCCTTCCTTGGAATCCTGCTTCTCTATATTTTTCTTAGCCAACCTCTAACTCTCAATATATTTATTTTTTAAAAAAATTAAAGATATGATTATAGCACTACGTGCCTGATCTTTTAATTATTGTATGCTAAGTTATCTTTTGTGTCGCTGGCTATTATTATTTTTTCTTGGCAAAGCAAATCAATTTTAGATTGAGGGTCACAGTATTTATGACGTATACGTGTCACAAAGTTTACATATCATATTAATATATGATTTTATTATTGTTATTATATGCGCGTACACAGTAATTATTTTTCCAAATAACAATCTAGCAATGATTGCTTTTTTGCTTTATCTATCAAATATTCAAAAGTAGATATCTTGCGACGCAGAACATTCAGTTCATCTGAAGTAAATACTTCGTCGGGAGATTGCTCTTGGAACTGAATAAGACCTTTCATCAGGTGGGCCCAGCGCCTCTATCTTAGACACTACAATTTCATTTCCTTCATGATAATCAGTGTCTGAGAGTACAGTCTCAGATTCTAGCATAGCATCAGCCTTAACCATAGACACTATATCAGCCTCAGTCAGATTGCTAATGGTTCGTTGACGGCCTTTATATATTAATACGGTGTTACATTTTAAAGCACAAGACATGCTTATTATCAGTTGATCACGTTTATCCTATCAGATTGCATAAAGCATGTGATTGTTTTTTGCTAATGTGACTAAAGGGGGGAAATTTACTATAAACTGCTATGAAATCGGTCTTACGGGCAGTGTGACAGTGACTATAAGCAGAATGTGCGTATATAGGGGTAAATTTATTATGAAATCGGTTGGTTCCAAGAAAAATGGTGACTATAAGGGGGTTGTGACTATATAGGAGTGTGCTTATAGGGGGGGATGACTGTATATGATATAATAGGTGATACTCTGCAAATCATTTGTAAAACCGTACGAACTCCAACTACGCGATAAAATGTATATACACGAGTATTTTAGTCGTAAACATACTGAGTGGAGTATTACCGGATTTCTAAACGAATGTAACGAAGAACCGTTTCGATTCAAAGTGGATATATATCTTAAAAGTCTCGTGAATATTATCAATAGTGATCAAGGGAGGAAGCGTGAAAAGGCAAAAGCTCTCTATGTTAAGTATAGAATGGTATTTGAAAAAATTTTTTTATTGAAACTGTAGACGTGGCGTGGTGGGAATTCTTTTAGCTTCTTTACCATTCAGGTCTTTTAGTCGAGCCACAAAACCAGTGTTAGGGCACAGGCAACCTTTTAGCTTGGCTGTTGTTAAAAGTCTTTTAGTCGATCTAACGCTGGTCCCATTTGGGCACAGGCAACCTTTTAGCTTGGCTGATGTTCAGATGGGATGAGAAATCAGATGAATTATTACGCGTTAATTGTGAATATTGTTAATTACCCGAATATTATTACATTGCTAGGAACCTAAACCCGATCACGAATTAGCAAGGAGGTGGGAGAAGGAGCGTTCGCATAAACAGGTCCACCTCTATCAACCAACTATAAACGGGACTGTAAGTGGTCCGATAAATGGTGCATATGTGTCTGGCGGAACAGTTGAAACTGTAAACGGAACTGGAACTATCAGCGGAGGGACTTTTGGTGTTAAATCATTCGCATCAAAAAAAAGAGATCAAGAGGTAGATATATTTTTAGTTGGGAAAGTGTAAATGGCAGAACTAATTATTTATATTTTAATCCTTTAGGACTATCACGAGGAGTTGCAGAGAAAACAAGCAAGAATAGACGGTGAGAATCTTCAACCTATCTATAACGTTCAAATCCCTCCTCCACGCGTTGTCACTCCTCCCCATCCACCACGAACACCTGAACATCAAATATTTTCTCCGAGTTCCATCATTTCTCCAACCACAAGAAGTGAAAGTGACGAAGAAACCGATAATGATTTTGATGCAGATAACCGAGACCCCAGGAATCTTACATTCGATGAATATGTAGATGATAATGACGCGGATGATGATGATAATCGAGAGAGAGTTTTCTTGGACGATTCGGTTGCCCTTGATGAAAGCGGTGAAGACAATCCCGTGAGTTTCTTTCTTCTCATTTCTACCAGTTAATATGTTTTGATCTTTGCTAATAAGTGTCTTTGCAATATATAGTATATGTTTCATGAGAAGAATATATCTGCGCTATTTACATCATATCGCTTAAAAGCATGGCAAATGGCGCGAGAATCAGGTTTATCTATCGAAACAGACTACCGTGAGATATTGTAAGTTTGAATATTCTCTTGTATGAATTATCAAAAGCTTAACACTAATCGTTTGGAAACATTAGGAGCTTATCGCATATTTTATTGTTACAAGCTGATAATTTCTCGGATCTGCAGATTGAACATTTCTCCGGTGATACTCTAGTAGATTTTCATAAATATATGCGCAATACGTATATAGTGAAAACAAAAGTTGCGCAAGGCGTAAAGACGATATTTCGAGAATGTATCGAGGTATTATTGTATTAATGTATTTTTTTTCTCGAAAAGTTACATATTATAACTTTTTATATGGTGGTTTTGGTGTATTAGACCGCACTTGATGAAGATCTTGGGCTGAAAGAAGCGTAGAACGATTATTCACAAAGTCCTTTGATAACCCCATTGACCAGAAAAGGTTTGAAAGGATACGGTTTATCTTTCTACAGTTGTAAGTCCAAATTCATGATGCTTTTATTTCTTGTATGTCCAGCTGGTTATAACATTTTTTATCTATTTCACAGAACGAAAAATATTCCTGTTAAGCCATTGAAGGACCATCTTAGTGAGGGCACTCTGACTGCCAACATTATTAGTCCAGTATTGCGCTCCTTCTTTCACGATGCTTCAATACATCCGGCCATTTGGCCCAACACTGCCAGTATGAGTAGCAAAATCCGTAAACTTGCCGATCTAGATCCCTCACGAGCAAAGCAACCAGACATGATCGGAAATGTTGTGAATAACAACAAAACCAAATACGAAATTATGTTTGGTGAGATAACAGGAGAAGGAAAAAACAACAACGAAAAGAAGAACAACTTAGATCTTATCAGGCTAGGCATTTTCATGAAGGATGCTCTTGATCTTCTCATTAAGAAGACAGGGGAAGATCATATGATTTTTGCGTGGCAAACAATAGGTAAGTGTTCATTTCATAATCATTATAATGTTTCTGAATTTTTTTGTGTACTCACGTATATATGGCATGGTAGTGACAATATGGACGGGTTATATCATGGTTTTGACCACTCCAGGACTCTATATTATGTTCGATACTGGCGAAACTGAACTTCCAAAGTCCTTTCAAACCTGCGGACAATTCATTAATGGCATTGACAATTTGTTCACATTCACTGTATGCTTAAATTAACATTTTCGATATTCTTTTCTGACTTATTATTCTTAAAACTAACCAGTGACATTTGTTGCGAATCCCAGGAAAAATACGAGAATGAAGTGCAAAGGCTTCGTGATTATATTAACAAAAAGAAAGAAAATGGTAATGTCCCTGTAGAAATCATAAATAGGTTGAGAGCTACGTTGAGAACACCGCAGTTTAAAGAAATAGTTAAACGTAAATAATGTTTGAATAGAATTTTAATAATAGAATATCGTTTCTTTACTGTGCTTGTGATATTCATTCTTAATAAAATAATATTAAGATTTCGCTTACATACTGTAATATAACATGAAATTTCTTACTGGAATTGCAAAAAAGGCGGATCAAGCCCTATTCATCCAATTTTAAGGACGTGTCCCAACCTAATCTAATTGCAAAAGGATCATCAATGGCCTTAGTAAAATCAAAAACCACAAATTTTCGATCTCGCAAATGCTTATCAATAATCTTAGAAGCTTTTTTCGGATTATCCGTATATTGTCGCACGATTCTGCAAATGTCATCTCGGCTCCCAGCCCCCCGGAATAAGCATAAGTGCGAAATATTTTCACGAATTATTTTAAGTGTTTGGGTATATTTCTGGCTTACATATACGGGTGAGATATTTTGATGCCGACCACTAATGAAGTAAGGAATAATTCGTTCTTGTACTTTTTTCGATTCGGCGCATAGATCCTCGAATACAACAACTGTACTTCGCTCTGGAGAGAATTTAGTTATATCTGGAATTTTATCTGGAGATATTCTTCTGAATGTGACATTTTCTCGATATGGTTTAGGGGCATTCGCAAAGATCTGAAAGCTATTTTGTACAAGTTGCCATTTCGGCTCAAAATGTTTACCTATCAATACAAGGTCATCATTTTTGATATAACGATTTCCTTTCTTACCTTTAAACAATAGTTGTAATTTATTGCCTAGCATAAGATTAATTACCATATTGGTTTTTCCGCTATTGGACCCTCCATATACCAGCAATCTGAATGGGGCATCTGGACTAAATTTGTTGCCCTTCATTCGTTCTGAGGATTTTTTTGATGTCTCGTCAATATTGTATACAAATATGGGCATTTTTTCTTCTTTCATCTTGATTAAGCCAAGTAATATTTATTCTTTATATGATAAATATCCTCTCTTTTGTAATTTGCTTTTTATATAGGGAAATAAATCACATGTATAAGGCACTTCGATAAGATCTATACTCTCTTTTTTACATACATCTTGCTTTTTTTGGTCACGTGTCTGTTGGCTATCTAAGTCTATCTTGTCTTCCTTATAGAATATTGGATTTTCAGAAAAATATTGAGACCTCTGGAATTTGAATGCTAATTTTAATTCTTGATTATACCCATCTAATTGCATCCCCATTCAAAAATGATAGTTTACATGATGGAAATTTTTTATCAAGCAGATCTTTGAAAATATATCTCACGGATCATTCTTCTTTAAAATGAGAACATAGGGGGTACTATTTAAATTTATGCTTCTGGATCTTATAAGATGCATATCACTGATGCTTTCTATTTTCACATAATCAAAGATATATATCAAAATTGTTTATTTGACCAGTTTTACCAAGACATTTTCTGTCGCACTTCTTTGCATACTCTTTAGTCTTAGCCATTTTATTAATAATACAAATGAAATTAATAGATTTGGAATGACTATTTTCTTCCAATATACTCTGGAGTGGATACTGAAGTTTTTCTAAATCTACATACATGAGCTTCTCTCTCACAAATCCCCACTTTGGAGGATATTCATCATCATCGCTTCTGAGATAATATAAAACTAATTCATTTTTCATTATCACAATTTTGCAGATTTTATGTAAAGAAAGTAAAAACATTAGATCTGTAGCCCTTTTTTGATTCTCCATACCTCCTTCCCACTTCACATTGACAAGCAGATAACAAATTGTATCATCTTTCTTCAGCCTATTTTCCTTATTTTTTCTAATTAGATGCTTGTACTTTGTAGATGGCCTAGATTTTACTCATTCTAGTTTAATAGCTTTTGCTGGAGCTAAGTCCCACTTTGTAGAATCTGGAACTCGAATAAGACATGTTGGATAATTATTTAAGTAATCAATAACTTCTGGCAAATACTTAATCCACTCTCTTATTAATTTAGAGTTCAAAGTTATACTTTCAACAGTATATTGAATTTTATATAGTATTTCTGCTAAAGTTTTATTAAAGTATTTCATGAGAGCTAATCCTCTGTGACTATATGTACCAATTACTTGAATTGTGACATTATACACTTCTATTAATCAAGCAGTTTCACCCATGAATTCTTTACCACCATTATATTGTAGAAGTATCAGGTACGTAAGAGAATTATTTGAATTATCATAAATTTTCTTAAATACTTTAGCAACTTCAGAACTATTCTTTGATATTAGGAGAACAGTGCATTTAAAACATGATACGATATCTATAATAGTAAGTGCCTATTTGTATGTCTTTCTATTAACTGTATCATTTGTAAGATATAGCAAATCACACATATATATATAATTCGGGTGACTGATTTTATCATAACTAATCTGTGGAGTATTTTTTGGTAATGAGATGTATTTTTATCATTCATTCTGCCTAGAAAGCCATTCACAAACTTTTTTATATGGAAAATTATATCCTTTATCTCTAATAGCATTATATAGCTTTTAAGAGTTAAAATAATAACCAATAGGTTGGTAATAAAACATACTTAGGACAATTTGCAATTCCTTATTTAGATTGATTCTAATAATAGGTTTGCTCAATCTATGTGAAGCATGGTCTAAGAACCTACTTATTTTTGATATTACTTATTATAACAAAGTCAAGAGATAAGATAATATAATATGCTATAAAAAATAGAGACAGAGTCTTATTACTTCATAATAACTATGGCATTTCATAGATTCTGACCTCCCAATTGAACAACTCATAAATCAGCTACAGATAAAGAACTCGAGCTAGAATAAATTAATCAGATTTTAAGAGATGAATTATCTATCGAAATTTCAAATAATAAAGCTAAGAAAAAATAGATTAAGCAGTTAGAGCATGATCTTGCTAATTGTGAGAGAGAGATCTCTTGAAAAGAATTTGCTATTGTATCATCTGATGAAGAAAATAAAGAGCTTAGATTTGAAATATCATCTCTAAAAAAAGAGCTTTATCAAACCAAAAAGGAGATCCAAGACAAGGATAGTTATACTGCTCATATAGAAAACAAGTTACAGGAATATTATGAGACTATATCTAGTTTGAAGTATAGAATTAGAGTAATTACATCTCATGAAAATTCACCAATTTGTGGATAATCTCCAGATCAAGATATAATATTGGATAATATAGCTTGCATTAGACAAGATAGAACTATTAAAGATTATTTGACTGATATTCAAGATGGTATACAATGAATCTTAGCACAATTCACTCCAACAAATCACCTCTGCATACCTACTAAAAGATTAGTTAATAGAATTGATGGATTCTTAAATAATATTAGATGATTCACTAGAAATTTGCATCAAAACCATGCTTAACTCAATACACGTCATAATACATTATGACAAAATTTTGATAATATCAGAAATGAGCATGATGCTTTACAAGGCCAAGTGAATTTACATCAACAAGATATTGATTTATTAGGCCAGCAAAATATTATCTTTCAGAGGTATCTCTATTATAGTGATCTTTCATTTCAAATTCTTGAGAGAAAAAGGGCCAGAGATTTGTATGAAAAAAATATAAGTTATGTTTTAAATTATTATCTAGTTACTGCTTTGGCAAAAGCCTAACAAAAATATAATCAGTGGGGTGATGTATGGAGAAATGCGAGTTTGACATGGAACAGGTAATCCAAATTCAAATGTGCTCTTGAAAAATTATACAAGACAGAAATTTACTGATTGCAACAAGAGCTATGAAATTTCAAAAATCAAAAGGCTCTTGATGATAATAGACAGGAACAAATTCTTACTGATTTAGAAATTGCTGAGGATGACCTTGATATTGAGCAGATCCAAAATATCGCCAACCAGCAATTAATTAATAATTTGAATCAGCAAATTTTTGCACTTCAGAATAATATACAAATAAATATAGCATTATAATCACTACCATTACCAAATTTTTCAGGTGAATATGATGAGGATATTGATATTTTTATTAGTCAATTATTGTCATATCTAGCTGGTACTGTATAAATCCAGTTGATGCTCAAGATCAAGCATTTGATATTCTTCAAGAATGTTTATCCGGGTGAGCATTAGAATAGTTTGATTAAAAAATTCTTGGTAAGTGTTGGAAACTTCATAATATTTTTGCAAATCATGGTCAGGCTAGTATGGGTAATCTCCAGGCTCGTACTATGGCACAAATAAATACTAGCAATAGTTTTAGAAACTTTTCAATTATTCATGACTATGCAAATATTACTGGTAATAATGCGGTAATAGTAGGAGTTTCAATGATTCTAGCTGAAGCTTTTACTGAAGATTGGCGCTTAGCTGGGGGACAACCATCAGATAGATCTGTTAATGTAATAAATGCTGGTAACAACAATCCAATAGTATTTGGAGATATTCAAATTGGTCAAGCATTATATTGGTTTAGAACTCAATATCCCACAGTAATTAGTGAGAAATGCAATTTAGTTTATAGATCATTAGTTCAGGGGAGTGAACCTATAGGAGAATTTTACTCAAAACTCTTAAAATATGGGAAAATGCTTAATTTTGATGAGTAACAGATTAAAGGTCAATTTCTATGAGATTTATCTCTAGACTTGGAGGATGATGCAGAGCGTATAGGTACTGAATAACCATTAGCTGATCTTTTTGAAATTTTGGAATGGATTGAAATGCAGAGAGCAGAGAAAAAATTAGGATTAGTTACTAAAATACCCCAGTCTAGTTATAAATCATTAACTAAATCTCGTGATAAAGATAATTACTCAAACAATATGAGTATAACTAAAAAAGAAATTGAAAATCTGGTAAAAGATATTATAGCATCTTCACAATCTCAACCTGTTTCACAAACTATCTCTTCTAAATCTCAAGAGAATCAGATCACACTTTCACAAGATGATTTCAAAAAGATTATAGTAGGTTTGAAAGGAACTATTGCTAAAGGACAGCAAACTTTGAAGAACTCCCCTGGACCAGGAAAATGAAAAGCAGATGAACTTGCTATAGCCCATTTTTTAGAAAGTGATATTGATCGCACAGGTTTACTAGAAGATGATTATAACTATGATCTAGTTGAAGATTTGAGATTATAATTCAAGAATTTAGATATCAATCAAGCAAAATTAGCTTGAATAATACATGCTATTTTAAAATTATCTCGATATAAATATTTAGAGTGTAGTAAAACAGGTCATAATTCTCACAACTGCCCTAAAAATAAAAAGAAGAAAAAGTCTAGATGTTCTAATAAAAGCAGATCCAAGAAAAAAGCTAAGATTAATATAGATACTATAGATTCAGATTCAGAGTCTGGTGCTAGCTCTTCTGATAATAAATCTAATTCTGAATCTAACTCTGAGTCTGGTTCTGAATCTGATTCTGAAAATAACTTAACTGAGACTAAAATTGTGAAAATTATCAATACTATTAAATCAAAAAAAAAGTAAAACAGAAAACTAAATTAAATAAATCATTATCTAAAAAGTCTAGTTCAAAGAAGAGACAAAGTCTCAAATCTCTGATTTAACATTCTTCACAAAAAATACAAAAGAAATTAGGTATAATTATCAACTTACAAATTCGAAAAATTATTCTAGCCATGTTTAATGATCCAGAGATTATAGAAATAATTAAAAATAATATTAATAATACGAATTTATCTATCGCAAAATCTGATTTTATAAATTATTAAGAGCTGGCTCCAGAAATATCTGATTCAGATAAAGAAGAGGAGATATTAAATAATCCTATAGAGATAGATTTTGTTTGAAGAAAGGAGCTTACCACAAGTCTTACAACTATACCAATTAAAATCAAATGCTTAAAAATTCTAGCATTGGTACTAGATAGTGGAGCTAAACCTCTAATTATATCAGAAAATATTGTTAAATATGTAAATTAGCCAATTGATAAATCAGAAAAATATAATCTTAGTGAAGTTACAATAGTTCCAACAGAATCTATTGGCATTGCTCGTAATTTTCCAATAACATTCTCTTCAGATTTTACTATATGTGAAGATTTTGTAGTTATACATATTTCTAAACTAACATTGATATTTCCAAATCCACTTCTCAAGAAATATAAATGTGCTATAGATTGGAGAAAAGATGAATTAAAAATTCCTTTTAATAGGAAGGATCACATTATTCCAGTTACTATGTATAAAGTCAAGAATAAACTTGAAGTGAATTGTGCTACTGCATCTCAGAATGATAAATCTTTGGTATCTAATCAACTTTTTCAAGAGACGGATAGTGATAAGGATAACAATATACCATTAGAAGAATGGTATACTCCTGCAGATTTTAGCCTAGATTCTGATAATTTAACTTTAAAAAAAAATACGTGAATTGTGAGAGGGCTATCAAAATTATTACTGAGCTTAATATTTATAACAAACTTTTATAATCAAAATACGAAACTATGAATAAAGAGAAAATTGATTAAGAATTGCTGATAATAGATACAGAGTGACTATTTAATATATGATCTGAACTTTCTATTTATTTCTCTCCCTCATTTAATACTTTTTCAACTTGAGTGTCACTAATAGTGGATAAATCAGAAACTCAAATAGATTTGGATTTTGATCACCTCTTTTTTATTTGTTGACTTATCTCTGATTCATTATCTAATGACCTATTCTGTAATAAAGATATATAGTTATCTTTTAATTGATTATTTATTGCGAAGCAATAACCCTTTGGGTCTAGAGATATGGATGTTATTTCAGAAGAAATTGTATTTTGTACCTGAGATGGATAAGAATCTATCATTTGCTATTTACGTTCCTGATTCTCAATATATTCTTTGACTCAAGAAACAGATATATGATATTTTTTTGCCATTGTATTTATAACATCAGGTACCCTACTGAATGATGTTTTAATGTCTTTGATGGTCTCATCTGATAAATATCTTGCATTTGCACTATAGTATGTTTTATGAATATGACTTATACTGGAGTACATATAAATATGTAACTTAATGCTATCTTCATTATAAAAAATTTTAAAAAATTTATTCATATTTATATAAATATTTCCATATATTTTGAAATATTTACAAATATTTCAGATTATTTTAAAATATATAAATATTTGTATGAATTATTTTTGGTATCAATAAATTTCTATACATTACATGATACTTTTGCTGGAGATAGTGTAAGCTAAACCAAAATTTACAATTATCATTTTTTTATTACATATAACTGAGCCAAAATATATGGCCAATGTACAGAATATAAAGAATACAAAGCTTTTAATTTCTGACTCATCTTCACATTGTATTGTGAAAGTTATATCTGAGTTAAATTCTCATAATAAAAAATTACAAGACATATATATAAAACAAAAGCAAAATTTTGATTGTGAATGAAGAGATTGGGAATAGGAGAGAAAAAAATGGAGTCAGAAACTAGATGGGTCCAATGCTATGATTCAGAAATTACGTATTCATGATCTTGAACTCATTAATAAAGCTAGGTGTTTACAGATTGAAAACACTAATAAAGACATTTCTCTTGTAAAGTCCAAAGCTGAGAATGATATAAAATCTAAGAAAATTAGATCGCTTGAGTTTATGATTAAGATATTGGAAGGTAAGTTATCTTCAGCTCAGAAAGATGTGATTTCAATTCAAAATAACTCATTGAAAAAAGAATCTGAGATTTTATCTCTCAAGTCTAAAATAGTTGAAGTAGAACATGAGTTAGCTTCAAAAGTCAGTGAGCTCAAGAATCTGAAATTAGAGGCTATATCAATACCCATAGACCCTTTAGATCATTACTTCGCAATAGTTAGTGAAAATGATAAAAAAAATATAACCAAGTCTGACTCACAAAGTGAGGATACTATCGTATCTAATATATCTGCAGTTATTAAGCCTAGCAAAAATCTCAGATAATATTTTGTATGCAGAAAAAGTATAGATCAAGCTAAAAAAATCAATGATGATATCTTGACATAAACTAGCACTTTTGGTACTTGCTTCATTAATGATGAGATTACTAAACTACTAAAAATTGATATAGAGATTAATTCTGAAGTAAAGGATAGAACTAGCATTAGTGAAATTAACAAGAATAATATACTAGATATATTGATAAAACCCAATACATTAGAGGCTATGCCTCAAAATATGACTCCACATCTTATATAACTGGATAATAATATGTTCACTTTAATTAAATCAAATTCTCAGATTCCAATAGGAGGAATAGAAGTGATAAGATCTAGTCTTGAGACTTTGTCTCTCCCTGCTATGGCAAACACTTTAATATTATTGCTATCAGCATATATTTTTCTTGCTCTGTTAATTATTGTAGTTGTGTGATTTGTAAGATACATATAGGGATTTGAGAGAAAAAGTGATCAATTATGGGATATGTGGATTAGATGAACATCTATTTAAACTTGGATATTATTTATATATGAGAAAAAAATATTATTAATAATATATAAGTATCACTAATATTGGGAAGTATTAATGGAATACTTAACAATATAGATCAATGATCTCATTAACATCCACTTCAGATGAGTCATCTTTTTTTATTGTTCTGTGTAACTGATAATGCTTGAAGATGGGTGAACTCAAGATCAACCACCTTGTGTCATATATTCTGGAAATCCATTAATACTCTGCACTCTGATCCCAAATCATATAGAAATATATATTGTTCCAGAATTATAATTTCAGGTTTATATTTTTGCACCTGCATAATTAATTCATATATTGTATTTCTATATTTTATATTAAGCTTAGACAATTCTAAAAGTAGATCTGATAATTTAGAATGAGTAAAGTCTGTAATTTTGTCTAACGCATTAAGATAATTATTATTTGTTATATAATCTATGTTTCCATCTCTTTTGCTGATATCAGAGTATATTCTTTTTGCATGAATAATAGCATCTTTCTATAAATAGGAGATAATGGCTTCATCTTTTTTTGAAACATCACGTAAATTCTTAATATAATTTTTGAGCCATTTTTTAGCTGACTTCTGTGACTCTTCATCTTTAATTTTTGCTATTTTATCTTCATCTAGACTTGGAGAGTCATGATTCAGAGAATCACCTAACAGCCTGTTCTGCAATAAATCCTTAGCAATTTTTAATTTCTTCTTCTTGGATTTCTTTTTGCGATCCAAGACTTTTGAGAGGGATTCAGGCAATGGTTAATATTTATCATCATAATTTATAAAACGGGTACAGAAATCAAATAGACTTTTGATATAATAATCAATATTTATTTTCTTGTTTAACTTTTTTATCACATCTGGGTATTCCATACAGTCTCCTTTTTGTTATGGTATTTTTTTCTTACAGTTATCATAAATCTCTTCAGATACTACTATAATGTAACTAAATCATTCATTAGATTTGGAAGCTTTATATAGGTATTTGTTAGCAGGTAAACTCTTCTTTATAAGCTGTTGATTTTCCAATACTTTACGAGAATACTTAGCCTTCATTCATGAAACAAACTATTCTACAGAAATATTTCCCTACTTACCTTTCTTTTTAGACTTTCATATACATGTCTGAATAAATTCATCATAATCTAACTTGAAAAGTTTTTCCACATTTTCTCAAAGAACTTTTTCAACAATCTGGTGTATTATCTCCTCATTACTAACTTTCAAAGTTCTATTCATAATTTCCTTACTTATATCACGAAAGAGCTTAGATTAGCCTCTTTTTATAATATCTAATCCTTTAATGAAAAGCTTATCCAGATTGAAATTTGGCTCCTTTTTATGTTCAAGATCATAGTATTTTTTCTTTCCTGTAAATATCACAGGAAATAAGACCTTCTCATATACCATATTAAGATAAGGCATTCTATTATCTTTTTCAAGCTCAGTATTTACTTTATTATGGAGGTTTGCTATCACTTTCATAGATATTTTTATCATTTTCTTCCAGTACTCTTCTTGTGAGAGTTGATCTAATTTATATTTTTGATCACATTCCTGGAAACACTCTTCTAGATATGTAAGATATAAAGAATTGGTATCTCCATATTTAATACCAAACTCTTTGTCTTCAACAAAATTTCTAATAAATTTAATATTACGCTATCTAGCAGAAGTAACTCCACCTGCTAACTGAAGTTGATAGAATGGAGAGAGATTATTACCTGCCTCATCATAAAATGTATTCATATATAATTTTACTGCCTTTTGTTTTGAGTCTAAGCAACTATATTTGAAACTTTTATCATCCAATTCATTAAGAGTTTTTTTCATTTTCTTTCATTTATTAAATAGATTTTTCAACACTCTAGCATATAAATCCTTTTCTTCAGATATATTATTATGGCGAATAGATTAAGCTTCAATAGTTTGATCATTGAATAGAAACTTAATCATGTGGGTTTTTTTTTACTATGGATTACATTTATCGCTTCTTCACGGGATAGTATGATTTTATCTAATGAAAGGTTGTATATCATTATAAGACTTGAATATAGAGAGACAAAATCTAAACCTGTTACTGGATATTTATTTTCCAGACCTTTTATCAATGTAATAATATAAGCTCCTGGATATTTACCAGATTCTGTATTTTCTGAAGCAATCATATTATACAATATATTACTGCTCCAAGCTTCAGCTCCCAAAAGATTACATACTTTCATATCTTCCGCAAAATAATGAGAATCAAAAAGAGAAATATATGTAATAGATGATACTTCTCTATAGTCATTAATTACATTATGTTTAACCATAAGTTCTTGGTATCGTAATGTATCTATAACACAATAATTTACAACTTCACACATATTTTTAGCTGATATATCAGAGGGGTAAAGTATTGCATCTTCATATATTCTGTTCATAGTAGTTATTGGTATATCTATCTTGCTACCCAATCTACATTCTCCCAAATAATATTTCAGTAAACTTGCTTCTGATTTTAAGTATAACTTTTTGAAACAAGCATAAATATCAATGAGTATACACCCTGGGATTTTAAGATACTTTGAATAAAATTTTTCATTATCTATCTTTATCTCACTTCTTCGATATTTCCATTTTATAATTTCTTTAATGTTGGATGAGTTGGGTGATATATAATTAAACATCTATTCAAGGATACCTAAACTTTTGGCTTTTTCTATAATGAAAGGCCAGTTATATTGCGAATCATTAAATCTGATTTATATATCTGAAGCTAAATATTTCCAACATAATACAAATACCTTCAGTAAGTTGGTCTGATTTCCACATATTATTGTAATCTATCTGGGATCTGGTTCTATCTCTACATCAATTAAACATATTTACTTTAATGGTTTTGGATCATCTTTCTAATGAACTGTTATACAGATTATAAACACTTGATCTTCATTATTTCTTGCATTAGGCACATCTTCCATTTTATGGCTACTATATATTTCTATTTCCATGTAAGAACAAATGTGCGATCATATAAAAGAGCTTCAGGAACTATTTAACCATTTAGTTTATTCTCTTCTAAAGACTGATAGTTATCTACAGATATGTGAAAATAATAGGAATAATATGGTGAATTTGTATCAGAAATATAATTATAATCACTTAATATTGCTCTCTCAGAAAGAGGTAACTTTTTTTTATGAGTTACTTTTCAGTAATAATGCATATTGATAATATCATCTGATACTGTCTCAATATCATGCTTACAAACTTCTTTTAAAATTCATGTTTTATCATAATGATTCCATGTAATAATATAAATATACATCTTTTTCTTGGTATGGTAATCATGAATTGGATATGCATAGACAATATTTATTCCAAACTTTGATTTGTCAATTTTTTCTGTCCCCAATATAATTTTCACCAATCTTGATTTGAATACAGATAAAGATTCGCTATCAGACACAGTGATATCGAAGAAAGATTTAATACCTATAATATCTATCCTAGCTTTTTGTCCATTAGTTAAAGTATTGTAAATATGTAGAATATATATTGATATATTTTTTACATACTCAGTGGCATCACTCACATCATTAGGCATGAAGTATATAGGCTATTTATCAGATAAGCTTTATTGGAGTATGGCCGTTAATCTATTATCACATCCAGAGATAATATTATTATGAGATAGATCCCCTTCTATACTTTTTCCACCCCCATACTAGATCACTTGTGTACTTTATTTACTCATTTTTGGTATTTGGTTTTTTTATTGATATGTATCAATCTTTGTTTGATTATATTATTACAAAATAGTTTGGAAAAGTTTAAATTATTTTTTTCAGTTGGTAGTAAGTGATAGTAAAAAATATGTATTGAATATTCTTAGTGAGAATGTAAATGAATATGATAGAGATAAAGAAAACTTTATGGTGTAATTTTCGGAAATATATTATATATAAAATAGAAGAATATATCACTTTAGTATATGTATTTCAGGTATGTCTTTGGTATATGTTTGAGTGATATAATTTTCAGTAATATTATATATAAAATATGAAAGAACACCCCATCTTGATTAGTATGATTGGATATGCTTTCAGGATAGGTAAAATGAAATAATCTTCAAAAATATATTATATATATAATGGAAGAACACTTCATCTGATATGGTATGTGCTTAATGGTATGTTTTCAGATATATGATCAATGGTATATTTTTGGGTAGGTCAAGATGAAGTAATCTTCTGAAAGAATACCTCACTTTTTAATGATATATTTTTGATATGTTTTAAGTATATGTCACAGTAGAAAACTTTAGATTTATTTATAGTAAAAAATGATATTATATACCTACCCTCTTATATATTAGAGATACTAGCTCCACTATATATAACATATCTAATAGTATTTACATAATAACATAGCCAGATAGCATAGCTAATAGTAATTACATAATAACATAACCAGATAGCGTATATATAACATACATGATAGTAATTAGATAGCATGTCCTAATTGCATTAATTTTTCTATTAAATATTCTATGTGATATATATTGTTAAAGAATTTAGCATAAATATGATTGATCTATTTGGTGGTGAAGAAATATATAATGAGGAATATAAAGTTGAAGACTGTCATGTTAACAGGAATTCTCCTATATGTATACTATGTAAAAAGTGTGGTAAGTTAACTTTTTCTATATCAGCAATATGTACAAGACATAGTGGTAAGTATTAAAATATGAAATATTATTACTGGAAAAAGCTAGAGAAAATAGTAAAAAAATCAGAAGTGCTTAAAGAAAACTCGCAATAATATGATCTGATAACATGTATATAGCATAATGACACATGACTAAATGCATCATCAGGTATATATTTTTTTTATCTGTATGATCTAACGATGGAAATCAGTCATAATTACCAAACTAGTATACAAGTAATGTTATCAAATTTAGGTTATAATAGAAAATATAGAAGAACTAGGTTAGTATATCATAACCTAAATTGAATATTTCTTTATAATTGAAATCAATCAGAAATATTAAGCTAATATACAAAATTTTATATGAGTGATTAAAACACTATTAATATCGAATTTGACTTTCTAAAGAGTATACAAGCCATCACCCATTAAAGTGACCAAGTGTGATGACGTGAATATAAAATTATCATTATATTTTTTATAGATTGTGAGATATCTAAGTGTGATGATGTGAACATAAATTCATCATTATATTTTTTACAGATCATGGATACCTAAATGTGATAACAAACTCGTGAACCAATCGTCACTCAAATAATGAGATAAATGCAAAATGATCATTATTTTCAGGTGGGTTATAGTCTGAATTAAGTGGGTTGATTGGAGTTTGTACAGACTCCAATCAACCTACTGCTTTTGCTTCAGATTATTTTGTGAGTGAATCTATTACTATAGTAATATATTGATTTTTTTTCTTGATTACTTTATAAGGATCAATGAGATTAATTATAATTTTATCAAAAGGCTATTCAACTTTAATAGAATATAGAGATTATTTTATTATTTATCTACCAGTTCTTTGACAAGTTTCACAAGATCTAACAAAGTTCTTTATATCTGTTCCTATTCCATTTTACTAATATCTAATAGTAATTTGTTGATAAGTTCCATCAAATCCAAAGTATCCAGCAAGTAAATCTAAATATATGCTAGTCATTATTACTTTAATTTTATTTTCTTTCAGTACTCAAAGTAGTGTGATAGGTTTTCTTCTTCTATTTCTTTTGTAAAGTACTCTATTAATAATTAAAAAGTATTTTAATTGCTAACAAATTTTCTTTTACTGTTCTTCAGTATATCTTACAGGATAACTTTCATTTTTTAAGTATCTTATTAAATCATAATATGTTGTTAAATCCATTATGTTAAGTTAATCAGATTTGGAGTAAGTTATTTAATTAGTTATCCAGTAAAAATTATTCTAATTAGTTAATTAATTAAGTGAGTTTGATGTTCTACTCTTGTGAATATATTCTTGAGAATGTATCTATATTTTAATTAGTCTTTCTAGTTCTATAAGTAACAATAAAATTATATTCCATCATAGTCATTATCTATTTTGAGATTCAAGATCCAGGATTAACTTGTTTAGTAAATAACTATCAAAATATATTATGATCAGTAATAATTTCAAAAAGTAATTCAAGAAAATAATGTTAAAATTATATAACAGTCCAGACTACAGCCAGAGCTTTTTTTTCAGTGATACTATAATTCTTTTCTACTGATTTGAGTGAAATACTTGCATAAGCTATTACTCATTCTCTTCCTTCATCATCTTTTTGAGATAATACTACATCAAGTCCAGAATCAGAGGTATCAGTATAAAGATAGAATTTCTTGGTAAAATCAGAATAAATTAAGATTAAAGCAGAGGTGAGTTTTTTCTTCAAAGTCTGAAATACATTTTCTTGATCTATAGTTCAAATGAAAATGATATCATTCTTTAAAAGTTTAAATAGTAATGCTGCTATCTGTGAGAATCCTTTAACAAATTTTTTATAATATCTAGCTAGTTCTAAGAATGATCTAAGCTTCTTGATATTTGTTGGGGTAGGAAACTCTTGAATTTATTAAATAGTTGAGAGATCAGGTGAGATTCTATCTTGAGTAATAATATATTCAAGGAAGGGTAGATTATCTTGAGTAAAATTATATTTTTCTAAGTTGAGTTTTAATCCAGCTTCTCTGATTCATTGAAAAACTTTTTATAGATGTTCCAGATTTTCTTTTCAAGTTTTTGAATATATATTTATATTATCAATATAGATCATGGCAAGTTTCCAGTTATAGTCTTCAAGTATGTTATCTATAACTTGTTAAAAAGTTGCTGGTATATTACAAAGTCTAAAAGATATGACTTTGAATTCGTATAATTCTTCTCTTAAAATAAAAGCTATCTTTTCAATACTGGATGATTCTATTTTGATTTATTAATAATCAGATGTAAGATCTATAGATGAAAACTATTTTGCATCTTCAAGATTATTCATCATTTTATCAATTTATAATAGAGGGTAGATATTTTTCTTGATGAGTGTATTGAGCTTTCTGTAATCAACACAAAATTATTTTCTTGTCATTTTTCTTTGCTGCTACTACAATAGGTGAGATCCAGAGGCTATTGGATTTTTGGATGATATTTGCATCTAACATTCATTAGATTTCATCATGAATAAACTCTTGATCAGATAGAATTACTCTGTAAGTCTTTTTTTGAACAGGTTTTTTATTTTCAGTATCAATTGAATGTTGAATTATATTAATTCATCCAAGTTCATTTAGATCTGATGCAAAAATATCTTTGTATACTTGTAATAGATTATGTAGGGCATCTTGTTATCCAAGTGTTAACTCTCTTTATTTAACTGCTTTTTTAATTTCTTCTTTATCTAGAAAGTACGCTTTTATTTCATTCTTTCCAGTTGATCCAAATTCTTGAGTTCCACAAGATAATTCTTCTAATTCTTCTCTGATATCTATAGATATCATTCCTTTAATTGGAATAAGTTATAAAAAGACTGCTTAAGCAATTCATTCATCAGGTTGAATCTCATAAGGTTCATTAGAATTTTTATATAAAAGAACTTTAATATTTCCAGTATATTTAGTATTAATGATTCCTCCTTTAACTTCTATTCCTTTCTTGGCCAATGATAATTAAGATATTAGTTGACAAACAGTTCCTATAAGAACTTTAATTGCCAAATAAAAATCAATCATAATTATTTAACAAGATTAAATCAGAATTACTTCTTCTTTAGAATATCTAAGATCAAAGTCTGTATCATATTCATGAGCTCATTCAGATATTTTTTCTTTATCTTCATTATTATAAATTTTGATCATTAAATTTGCTAATTATTTCTCAAGTTATTCTTCTTCTTCTGTTTCATCTTCATAATTTTCAGATGCTGTGTAATATTTGTTTAGAATTTTTTTAATTGAATTATAATCACTATCTTCAGCTTTTTTTTCTTTTTCTGATTCTGAATATTTTTCTTCTAATAGTTCTTCAACTTATTCAGATTATACATAATCTTCACAAGTATCTGAATCACAAGAAATTAAACATTTATTGCAAAGTTTAATATTAATATATTCCAATTGAGCAAGTTATTTTCTTCAGGATGAAGATAGTTGCTGATAGATAGCCAGGAAGATTTCTTGAGCTGATGCTTCTTCAGATCCATCATAGGTAATATATTGCATCTCTTCTTCTTTATCATAATCAGTGATATATTGGACAAGTATTGCTTTTTCAATTTTATTACACTGCTGGTAAACATTTAATAAATTATCATCACTTCTCAATTTCTTAATAGTGCCATTATTTTTTTATTAACCATCATGATTAAATATATACACGCATTACTCAGTATAGTTACAAAAATATTTGATATCATTATATCTTCAGGTTACTTCAAGGAAGTGTTTAGCTTTATCTCAAAGTCCACAGTAGTCACAGATAGGTAAATTGAGTTATTGTTGGATAAAGTAATTAGTATAAAATTATTTTTCAGATTTATTTCCATCTCTTGCTTCTGAAATAGTTTCACTATCCACAAAGTATTTACAATGTGAACATTTAACTATTCTTTTTTCAAGTTTCAATTTTTGTAGGACTTTACTTTTGAAAAAGAATTTTTCTTCAGTATTTGATATCTTTTCTGATTCTTGGATATATTTTACTTCTAACCACCAATCTTTAGTTTTATTCTAGGATAAAATTATTGATAGATTGTTTGGGGTATTCATCTTGATATTAATCCAGATAACTAAATTATTAAAATATTGAGAGTATTTATGTTTGGATATTGATAATTTGTGATAATATCAACATTCAGCTGCAGGATCTCTCCAGTCAAAAGTCTATTGAGAACTTTGATAGTGAGTCTGCTAGAATCTTCTTTCCAATTTTGAGTATTCTTCTCAGGTGAGAGTGATATCTTTGACTTGAATTCCTTCTTCAAAGATTTTAATATTTCTAACTTTAGAAATTGAGTTTATGATTATGTAAGAAACTTTTCTAAAGTCTACATTATTAAGTCATCTGGGTAAAGTATGAATCTGATATCAGAAAATTTTCAAGGGCACAGTTTTATGCAAATCTTCAGGTTTAAAATCTGCGCAAAACTTCGAACCTGATGATAATTAATAAAGAAAAAAAAATTAAAAAATCTGCACAGATCTGTAATAAAATATAGATCTGCACAGATTTTTTAATTTTTTTTTTAAAATTCTACGCAAAACTTCACAATATCAGTTTCAAGTAGCAGTAGCAATTTCAAGTAATTGTAGCAGTAGTAATTTCAAGTAACTATAGAATTCATAGGTTAAACAATAGTAAAGATATTTATTTTATTATAAATTATATATATAATAAAATATAAATTTAAAGAAAACTATATTATATAAATTTGTAATCCAAGTTGGTGACCTTTTGAATAAAAAATTAGTTTTTTTAAAGATTTTAAAGAAACAAATTACAAAGAGTATTAAAGAAACTTACAAAATTGTCATAGTCATCATCTTCCTCATCATCATCTTCTTCAACCATATCCTTAACCCATGACTTTTGACATTTTTTCTTTGCCACTTGCTCTGCCTCTTCAATTTCTTTTTCTGCTATTTCTGCCATTATTTCTGGTATTGCTAGCTAGTTATTTTCCACAGCTTGCTAAATATCTATTATATAAATGATTTTTAATGCAAACTTTAAGCAAATTAAAGTATTACTTACCATAAATACGTGTACATGTCTTGCTACTGATCTATCTTTATATTTGATTTCTGGACTTGATGAACTGAGGAGAATATTACAGATAGCTAGAACAAATACGCAGTGCATTAATGGCAACACTTTCTCTTTATATTTCTTAAATACCATGTAATCAATATTTGTGAGCAATTTATTATTTTGGAAGAGATTTTTATATGCAGTTTGCATTTTCTTGCTTTTCTTCTATTTGGTGAGATGGATGGCAAATATATTATTATTGACTCTTACTAAGAGGAGTGCCAGAAATTATCTGATTCTTTAGAGAAGAGGGAGGAAGCCCAACCTATTACATTTGATTTTTTACTAATTAATTATTGCTCAAATTTTTTGAGAAATATCATATTTATATAAGCATTATTTAAGCCAATTTTAAGAAGCATTTATTATATACCATCATTCGCTATTGGATAATTCAGACCAGCACTATCATAGTGCAATATTATTATAATGCAAGTTAATATTATCATAATTCTGACTGACACTACGTGATATCACATGTGCTAATTTACATATCATAAAAAAAATAAAAATTACTACTTTTTTCCTATAGCATTAATTAGAGACGTTCAAGGTTCTCCCTCAGAGTAACATGTCCAAAAATCTGTAGATAGCTCTTCTCAAGCTGGTACTAATATATGTGGTGATGAAAAAGTATCCAAAATAGCTGAATTGCTGAGTATACCATGAGAAGACTCTTTAATGTCAGCTTGTGTAGATGTTTTTCATCATCTTTATCGGCCATATTCATTTTTCTGATACTTTATTACAAAGCTAAGAGTGAGAAAATATTTTCCATAAGTTATACAACAAAGTCAGGAGTGCAATTTACCAGTAATGGAAGGGCAATATTTATCATATGAAGAAATTTTCATTTTGTCAGTATACTCAAGTATGTGTATCAGATTTAGGTAATGGTTATCTTTTCCTTTAATGACAGGAAAAAGAAAGCCATAATTTTCTTCTAATAGGTTTATTGCATCTACTACTTGAGATTCTTGGCAACAAGTTCAATTTTTGCATTTTCAAAGATCCAAAGAGTACCAGCATAATTATGCATATTTCTCGATCTAACTTCAAGTAGGTTCAAAATCATTTTCTCCTTCAAAAGGGTTGATATGTTGATCGATATATTCACAAATTATATTTTTTCCATGAATCAAATCTCTCTTCCATATATCATATAGTCACTCACCTGCATACCAAAAATTTTTGTATGCTAGATCATTATCCACTACCTTACCCTGACTATTTAAATGTAATTCAAAGTGATCAATAGAAAAGAATATTCTAGCAAGTTTCTCAGAAAGTATTGTCATGTTTCACTCAACTAGATTGTAAGCAGATTGTCCAGGAGCATGAGTTCGCACAGTTAGGTAATCTAAATCTTCTTTTTTAAAAAGCTTAGAGTATTCAAAAATATTCTTAAGATGTTTTGGATTTTCATCTGGCTCTCCATCTACTATCAAGACCCAAATTGATTTTGTTTTTCCTTCGTATTTTGTTGTCACCTGAAATTGTTCATTATCTATAATTTTTATAAGATCTGCCATGTGGGTTCTTGATGACATTCTTACAAAGTATTCTGGACATACGATAATACTTATATGACCGGTACAGAGTATTTTACTACTGTCTGATGGATTTATAAGCAAGTATATTGATGAAATAAGCTTTTGTTTTGTACCTATAGAAAAATTGTGATCTGCTATTGCTATTGGCTTATTAACTGATTGTACTGTTTTGAATGTTCTTCCCATAGTAGGTATTCCTAAGCTAATTTTTGCTTTGTCATCTTAAGAAATAATAATCGAATCATTTGGAAAGTTTTCTGCAAAGATTTTCACTAACTTGACTGATGCTAGACAATAGTGCTTATCAACATGCACTTTCATTTCAGTTTGAGCCACTGAACTAATTGCAATTTGAGCTGGATGATGATGTCATTTGGTGGCAAAAGTGTTTGCATATCATGGAAGAAGATATGTAGATAGGGTTTGTCTTGAAAAGTAGATTTAATATTTTTTTTTGAGTTCCTCTTTTAAATGCTTGATTGTTCTTACTTTAATCACACTTTTTTTCGTTTTACAGATATTGCCCCAAATTTAACAGAGTTGTGAATGTTATCCCACAAGTTAGAATAAATAGTGGCAGCTGATGGATATCCTGGTTTATCATAAATTTCAACGATACCTTTTTCTAGGTTTTTTATTTTTTTTCTTGAAGTCTGGCTTGCACAGTAGCATGACATTTAAGCTTTGTCAGTCATTTCTCTTGTTCAGCGATTTCATTATCAACTTTTTCCAACTTTATTCACAAGGTACATCAAAGATCAGCATCATCAGATATATTGATCATTTGCACATACTGTTGCTATTTTTTTTGAGCCTCAATTATACTTCTTGTTACATATTTTTGACTGATAACATTTGGTGCAGATTCAATTATGCTGGAAGATAGTTGCTCAAGGGTAGGTTGAATTATTGGCATCTTACTAGAAGTAGATACTTGCATTATGTATTGCCAATGGGATTGGGTTACTAGGAGAGTGAAATTAAAAAACATTGCTATTTCTTTCTCAATATATTCTGCATCTCTTTTTTTGATTTCTTTCTATGCTAGGTTATATTTTTTTACAAGATTTTTCTTATTTTGAGAGATCCCAGAGCGAACCAAGTACATGTATGAATATGCATTACAGTATCTCTGATAGATATTTTCTGGCTTTTTATAAAGGAATAATTTTGAAAAGCCAGATGTTGAGAGAAAGCTTTGTATTATAGATAACTATATAGCGTATATAGAAAAAAAGAAATGCGAAGCGCATCTGTAGAGGAAGTATTTATAATATAGCACACAGACTAGGCATTTACAAGGGCATTTGTAGGGGCAATTTATTATGTAGTGAGACAATTTATACATAATATAGCAGGATAATTTATAAATAATATAGTGTCTATTGGTAGGTAATTTATAATATAGCAGGTGCTGGGAGGTAAATTAATAAAACTATAATTAAACTTATAATCATATGATTCTACTGCTCCCTTATAGAATTAAATAATTATTAGATAGATATATTAGTATAATAATATAAAGAGGGATAAAAAAAGCAACATTATGTAGATTAAAATGATTAACACGTGATATTATTCACTTATTTCACCTCTCTTCATGATATTATTCTCTATGTATTTCACCACACTTCATGATATTATTCTCTATGTATTTCACCCCTCTTCCTTAGTGCAGTATCAATAAAATAGGACTGGCAGCACACAATATTACAAACTAATCATGTAAATCTTTTTTGGCATTTGGCATGCATTATGGCTATTGCATTAATCTTAATGCAGGCTAGGCACTATATGCTGGCCCAAATTAAACTCAAAGATGCATCAATCAATCTGAATTCGAATCACAAGAGGGGGAGGGAGGGTCAGCTCATAGTAACTTTAAATCAGGTAATTTCTGACACTCCTCTAACTTCTCTTTACTGAATGTTAAAAAGATAGCATTTTGGACAGCAGAAGCGTAGTTATTGTGTTTATTGTGGTATTTTGCCCTTATCTAAAATTATCAAACAAAAATAATTAGTAAAAAATTTATAGATTTATATAATTTATGA
>CAJVPS010000111.1:0-36365 GCA_910591765.1 Ambispora leptoticha | reverse complement strand
GAATTCTTATTTAAATAACTTGTCATGAAATCTGTCTTTCTTATTTATACTTTCTATTCAAATCTTATTAAAATAATGTTTAAAGAACAAAAAGAACAAACACAATAACAAACTAATTCTTCAGATAATAGTTCTTTTACTAAATAGCATATTCTCAATCTGAAAATATATTCAACCTAATGACAACTACACCAAAACCAATTTCTAGTAATCTTTGATTAATATCATTAAATATCATTCAATAGGTATTGTTAAATATTAATTTTTAACTTTATAGGTCGCATACAGACTGTTACTACTTCTAGTTCATCAAAATTGTCTGCTCTCACTAGTTCACCTAGAACATCAACTGGTTTACCAAGAACATCATTTAAACTATATGATATAGATGAGCATACTCAATGTGAAAAATGCTGCAATGAAGTTATATTAAAACAAGATTGATAACTTAAAATAATTTATGAGCTCCAGAAAATGATGTTTGATAAATTAGAAAAAATTGAGACATAAATAAGAAAGGAACAAGACAAAAAAATAAATTTAAGTGGAAAAGTGTGAGCTGTAAGTATATATTATTTTAATTCTCTTATATATATTGTTGAATTCAAAATTTGAATAATTATAGGATAGTTATAGCAATGTCTGTTCAAGTTTTTTTCTAACTAAACTATGGCCATAATTCAATGATTATAAGAAGGGACTTGAATCCTGGCTCAACCGCAATCATCCTGACTATTTGCAAGAAATCAGAAAACATGAATAGATCAACACTTTTTCTGGACAATATCACTCAGTGGTAATTATCATAATTATAGTTTTATTGAATTTTATTAATAATTTTTATATCTCAATTAGATTATGAGAAGAATGAAAGATATACGTGATTTCAATGTGACAGCAGTTAAGAAAGCAATTTTTTATATTTTTAGAATGAATAGCTTACTTCTGATTAACAACCAAAAAAATTCCAAGAAAATTTCTGAATAGAAAGTATCGTTAGAAGTGACTGAATGTTATAATAAGTTATTTCAACTTGGAAATAATGGTACTAGTAATATTAACTATATCATTCATATTACCTTTCCATCTCTTCATGAAAAACCACTATCCATCAACTTATGTACATATATTATGAGCATATGTGATATTATGCTAAATTCAAACTATTCATCAATCGAAATAAGCAGAACTTTATTATAATATCACATAGATAAATACAAAGTAAGCTTTTACTCTATAATATATATAATTTTTTGTGACTAATATGGTGCGGAAAATCTTAACTCACCAATAAATTATGTAATATTTAAAGGCTATTAGAGCCTTTAATAAATCAAATTTAAAAAAAATAAACTGGTAATAATGTTATTTAAGATATGTACTATTAAACTACCGGTCAGAATTTTAATTTAAGTTTTAAATAAAAAGTTATAAGCATTTTAAATCGGGTATTTATTATATATTTTGGTCAGAATTGAAACATATCATGTGATTTTTTTATCACGTGAAATCAATTTTATTGGTCAATTACAATAATACACTGTACGTGAATAATTTTTATTGGTTCGATATTAATGATCATATGATCTAAGCCTCATACTAAGCTCCCCAAAAAATTAATTGCACCTAATCATTTTAAGAAATACCGCTTAATTAGCATTTAAGCGAACATTTAAAATAAACTTTAAGAGCCACTTACATCATATCCGCCTCCTGAGCCCAGCCCATCAGAAAATATTTAAATGCTCAATGACACCTTTCACAAAAAAGCAAAAGCAAATAGCCAACTTTCTCAGGAAGAAGGGCCACTTTCTTCGCCAAGAGACAGACCTCTCAAAAGCAATGACCGCTGAAAATGAAGACATTATCGAAATGGACCTCTCAAAAGCAATGACCACTACTGAAAATGAAGACATTATCGAAACAGACCTCTCAAAAGCAATGACCGCTGCCGAAAATGAAGAAATCATTGAAATAGATGTATGGGCAGAAGAAGAATTGACAGAGTTTCAAGAAGTAGGGAAAAGATTCATCAATAATATTCTCGGGTGGCATAAAGGTGCTGCAAACAGTCTTAGACCAGTATATACTGGAAATTCAAGGATAACGATATGGAGGCAAAAAAGGGAAAAGGAAAAATATGAAGAGCACGTGAAGGGAATAAAAAAGCTCGATGCATTTTTTCAACCAGTTTTCCAAAGTGATATATCGATGCCCCCATCACTAGAAGCCTCTCAAGTTACTTTCCAGCCTGGTACTGGCACATCATCGTTACTGAATGCACACGAATTATTGGAAAACCTTCATGCCTACTTGGAGATACTCGACCAGAAGTGTTCGATAGGAAAGAATATCAAGACAAACTATCAAGTCTTTACATACGATTATTTACGCCTTTTGAGCATATGTCAATTTATTCAATTATTGTTAGAAGGGTGAGGTAAGATAGATGTCAGCAAGCAAATTGCACAAGATATATGGAAGAAAGAGGAGTACATGTCCAAGTGTATTTGGAAATGGAGTAATTATTTTATAAAGATGGGGGAGCTTCTTGTTTACTGCTAAGAGAAGCATACAAAACTCGAAAGTTTGGTGGAAGACGAAGATTTTTCCAAAAGCTGCCAGATATGGTTACGGCAACAAAAACCAGAAGCTCGATCTCCCAGTAACCTAAAGGTATATATCGAAGAGATATTGTTTCCAAATTTGACTGGCCATATCAAAAAGGACTCTATCTCTGAGAAGACATGCCGTAACTATATACATATATGGGGATTTACGTATAATAAAAGAAGAAAGGGTATTTATTTTGATAGGCACGAATATTTAGACGTAGTAAAATATAGGAAGGAATGGGTAAAAAGGATGTTTACATACAAGAACAATATGAAAGACTTTAATGGGAGCATGTTAGATGTTGTATTGGAGCCCCAGCTCTAGCCGGGAGAAAGAGAATTCATTCAAATAATACATGACGAATGCCATTTCTACACTAATGATAGGCAATGGAGAATCTGAATACAAGAAGGAGAGGATATTCTACGCTCGAAACATATGGGATGTTCCATTATAGTTTCGGCTTTTCTCTGTCCATGTCACGGGTTATTACAGCTATCCAACTAGCAATTGCATGAAAATCCACATATCGAATACAAGGAATTATTTGTTCTTCATTCTGTCCAAGCTAATAGGTATTGGAGATCGGAGCATATGTTGGACCAACTTGTCCATAGAGCAATTCCAATATTCAAGGTATTGCATCCTGAATATACTGGAGTTTTCTGTTTTGATCAATCAACCAACTACAATTCTATGGCAGAGGATGCGTTGGTTGCAACAAAAATGAACTTGAGTCCTGGGGGAGCACAGCCTAAAATATGTAATGGTTGGTATATTGATGAGTATGATGAGAAGTGCATACAATCGATGATATTTCCTGATGATTATTCAGTAGTACAATTGAGAGGAAAGCCAAAAGGTATTAAGCAAGTACTTTCAGAATGCAATCTTTGGCCCACGAGGAAGATCCGTTTGGTGTGTGAAAAATGCTTAGGGAAATGTACTAATGAAGAATCCAAAAGGTTTGACTGCTGCACACAAAGAATTATGTCCTTACAGCCTGACTTTCTTGAACAGCGGTTATTGTTGGAGGAAGCAGTCGTTAATGTGAACCATATCTTAGAAAGATATCTGAAATTTCATTGTGAATGTAACTTTATAGAGCACTATTGGGGTTATGTAAAATGGAAAACTAGAAAGGCATGCAGCTATAACTATATAGAATTATTAGAGCAGATTCCGAAAGTCCTTAATAGTATGCCTATAACTACTATTCACAAGTTTGCACGCAAATCTTGGAGGTATATGGATGTATATGACAAAGGATTAGAAGATAGAGTTGCTGAGTGGGCAGTTAATAAGTTCAAGTCACACCGTAGAATCCCAGAGAATATTGATCAAATAATAGAAGCAAATGGAATGAATAAATAAAGGATAAATGGTTGTTGGATAAATAAATAAGGTGAGCGGAGGGAAACGAACTAATAAATAAATAAATAAGTCGCGCTAATGCATGATGTGATGTTGCATTAAAAAACTTAAATAAAAAAATAATAAACAATTAAAATTTTATTATAGTAATAATATTTATTTAAATGAATAATAATAATTATTTAATATGATTATAATGCATTCTTAATTATTGCTACATTATTGGCTGCATTATATGACATGCTATGTTACATCTACATTGCTTAATGCCTGTTATGTTATTGGCTGCATTATATAATATGCTATATTACATTGCATACGCAAAATTGAAACACATTCACGTGATTGGCGAGTTAAGATTTCCCGCACCATAATATAATAATAAAAAAATCAAAATTTTTTAAAGATTTTATTAATAAATTTACAAATTTTATTATTATTTTCTTTTTAATTATATTTATTAAAAGTATTTTCTTTTTTAAATAATATTTAATTTAATAAATATATTTATTCTTATTATATATTTTTTAATAATTAAATATTATATTTGATTCATTCTTTAATTATTTAATTAAGAATAATAATAATATATAGAAAAATTAAAATTATTATTTATATATATTATATCTTAAATCAATACTTATCTTAAATAATAAAATTTTATTAGATATTAATTATTAAATAAAATATATAGCTTGATAATCGATTATTTAAGGTTATCTAAAACAAGAATTGATCTAAAACACAATATATATAAATATTAATAAATAAAATAATGTTTCAAACACATGTCAAATATTTCATTTCTTTGAATTAAGATTGGAATTATATAATAACCATGAAAAAATAGAGAGCATCACAAATATAAATCTTCCGAACAAGATCATTTTTTAATATATCATCAGTATGCTGGATCATATTCAAGCCTATATTGAAATACATATTACAAAAATCACTTTTTATTTTTGTTTTATAATAAAGTTTTAAAAAATTTTAACCGCCATTATTTTTCATGCAAACTGTCCAAGTAAAAAACTCTGATTAGAAAGAGGAGGATAATAAAATAACTTTCAATTTGATCGAAGATATTGATACATACCAGCTCGATCTGCTCGTCACCACGCACAAAAAACGCGTGCCATGTATAATAGCATAAATATTTTATTGTATATTAAAACATTAGGATACAAAAGAAATCTATCGAAAATAAAAATAATACTACTTTTTATCTACTCCACCACCTCCGCCCTCCCAAAGAAATCTCTATCCTTTTTCACTTTTATAATTAATTGTTTACAATCATTGCATAAAATTTTTTAATCCTGTTGCATTCGCACCAATCTGTGATATCTCACAAATTGCACAAAGGCTGCCCCGATGTTCAGGAAGATACGATGCGCGACAATATGGGCATTCGACCGATGGACTTCCCTTATATATTGGTTTATATGAAATAGCGCACACAACAAATGGATTATATTGGTCGTATTCGAATGCTATTTCATCGCGTGGTGTCCTGTCACATACAGACTGTATTTGACGGGCCTATTATAAATAGAAATATAAACATTAGTAGAATAAACAAATATGTAAATAATATTTGATCCTTCATACTTGTGTAGCCACTTGAGTTGGTGGTGCTAATTCTAATAATCGTCTAGCAAATGTAGAAGCACTCAGACAATTCTTTACACGATTATTAAGTCCCATTGCGGATCGAAGACTAAGTTGCAAATGAGCTGGATCTAGTCGACAATGAGTGAAGTATGCGGCCAATTCAAGAGAACGTTTAATGTTTTCCGGATTATCTAATGTCAGTTTTCGACGAGCTTGTTCCATTGATGATCCCAAAATATATTCACGGCATATTTCAATTAATTGATTAACCTAAATAATTAAAATTATTATAAATCTTTGTATTAAAAAACAAACGTCTCTTAATTATATGTAATTCACCGATTTGTCAACACAGATCCACATACCTTATCCACTTCTGATTTTTTTGGGACGGCAACCAACAAAATAGAATGAAGTATATTCCGAAACTGTACGGTAGCATCCTGGAATTTGCCGGCTGTCGTGGTTTTATATGCTTCGGGAAGTTGTGTAGAACGAATGTTCTCAAAATGATTAGCCAAAATCGGGAGAACTCTACGCGTTTCTGTTTCCTCAGGATTTCGACGAACATGATATACTAATGAAGGAAGCGAAACATTGGCAGGAAGATAAGTGCGCGTAGCTTGGAAAGTTTTTAAGAAGTGTAACTTCAAAGGTGCAAAATTAACCGCTCCAATTTGTCGATTGAGAAGCTTGATGTGATTGTGGTGGTGAGTGCCAAATAAAGTCACATAAATAATATATAAACAAGTCAAAAAATTGAATAGATTTTTTTATAAGGATTTTTTTTAAAGTAATATAAACCTGCATGGCAGTTTCGAAGGATCCGGCAGCGACATGATCAGCTGCTAATGGCGAATTATGTATCCAGAGTTCAGATTCGTTAGTTCCGGAAGCTGGGGGAACGTATTCTTGTGATCCATTTGCAAGTTCTTCGTTGACTCGTGAATCAAGTTGCGTGCCAAGATCAGCATCAATATCCCATCCAGAGCCTTCTTCGAGAGCCTCGCCACCTAATCTTTGTTCATCGTTTGTCTTTTCGCCTTCTTCGCCAAATCCCATATCATCTTCTCCCCAATCACCAATTTCGCCGATTCCTTCGGCAGCATCAGAAAATGCAGGTGCTGCCAATGGATTGCTTTCCGCATTTGCGAATGCACTATCGAAGAATGAACGTGAAACTGTCAATAATGGCCAATTGGAATCTTGTTGTCTGATAATAGGTGTGGGTGGTTTTAATAATTGTCCATTTGCAGGTAAATCAGTGATCTCCTCAGGAGTCAAGCCAGATGCAGCCAAAATCGATTCTGCCTCTTCAATCAGTCCATGGCTTTGAGCAGTAAGATAAGCCAAGGGTACTAATAAAGATATTAAAATTTTTGATTGAATGAATAACAGTGAATTTCTATTGATTAGATGCTAGACAAAAATGGATAATAAATCATTCTTGAATACATTGGCCAACTTCTTTAAGTAATCGGACACGCTCTTCGACATCTCCAAGGAAAAGCGAATTATGGAATCGGGACATGTTATCGTTTCGAAGTTCGGCAATTTTCAACATCTTTCTTAATTTTTCCACGTTACCAGTACACAGATAAAGGAACGACAGGCGGTCATAATTCTTTACTCTTTGATAAGCCATTTCGACCACCTGCTGATTCCCTTGGCGAAGTGCTTCGGCACCGAGTTTGTTCCAGCAATCTTCACGGTCCATTTTTTTGGCTGTTTCCAAGGCTACCTCGATATTTCCACATTCTAAAGCAAGGTCAAATCGTGTTTTGTCATCTCGTACAAAATGAAGAGCAACCTAATATTTTCAAATAGAATAGCAGATAAATCCCAATATTATATATAAAACCATTATAGTCCAAATATTAGCTCCGATCGGTGCAAGTACCTCAGGATATCCTTTTTTCTGCAAATAGGCAATTATAGCTTGTCCAACCAAATTCGAAGTACGAATAATTTGCAAGACTTCATCATAATTTCGCTTAACTAACGCCAATTTGAATCGATACTCCGTCGGATCTATACTAATCGCACGCGTCTTGCCGTCTCGGTCAAGACAATGAACGCTTTTGCCCTTGACTTTCGTCAGATAAACGGGTTGATCGAGAGTCCGTATTATCCCGTTGTCTCTATAATGTATATTAAATATTAATTTTAATACAATCCAAACAAGAAAAAAAATACTGGAATTCGATATATGAAAAACAAAAATATTTAAGTACCCTTGTGGTAGAGCATATTTGATATGATTAAGAGTAGAATATATAAAGATTCCAGCATCATCCCATGCACCACTTTTAATTCGGATTGTCTCATGAATAAGACAACTTTGTTCCAGCGTCTTATTGGCAATAGTTATGGCTTATTATCGTCGTTGTGATAAAAAAATAGAAATTAAAGAATAGTGCGCGCAAAAGTCATTCTTATGTGGATGGATTATAAGAGAATTGCTTACTCAATTACTTACTATGTTTGCTTAACAGTGCCACTTGACTATGATCTGCCGACCAAATGACGTATTTAACAGGAGGAGTATTTATCTCGCCGACTGTTTGTCGTTGTTGAACATCATATAATATGACGGACGTGGAAGTGCTCAGTAATAATAGATTGCTGCTGCCTGCGTTGAATATTTCGTTGATCATTGCTGGGGGTTTAATTGATTTTGTTACTATATTTGTCAAGTCACGAATTTCAATTTGCTTTTGTGATTAATGAATGATAGAATGTTAATCAATATCATTTATAATAATAAATTGCACATAAAAAAATTAAATTTCTTCAAGATACCTGTCGCGTCTTATCGAGAACTGCAAACCTGTTTCTAGCAGTGAAAATTGCAGATGTGCCAGATCCACGTTTGCCATCAGCAGATGCTTCTCGTGGTTCACCGGTAATGTCTTTGGGGAGATGAAACAATTCATAAGTTCCACCATCTGTAGGCTAAATAATATTCAATGGATGTGAATCATATTTTAGGATTGCGGAAAATTACAGAGAAAAACTACTAACAGTAGTGAGAATTATTGCCCGTTCAGCAGGATTATATGATAATGAACGTGGATTGACATATTGGCCACCTATTTTGCGCACCGACAGCACAGGCACGTCTGTCGCGTCAGTATACTCATAAACACGCAATATTTTGTCTTTAATATAAAATAAGCTAGTTTGGTGTACAGCATAAGCCGGTCGTTCTCTCTCTAATTTAAATACAATAAGCCCGTTATCATGACCTATAAAGAATAATTTTTAGCAAATAAAGTAAGTAAATTATTCCATTCAAAAATTTTGTCTCAAATATAATCTTGAATAACTTTACCAGCAGCAAAAAGATTCAATTCCGGATGTGCAGTCAAAACCCAAAACCTATCAAGTTCTCGTCGAAAAGTTTGAACAAGTGTCCTTTTTGTCATATCCCACACGCGAATAGTCTTATCTTCTGCGTCTGAGATTATTAGTTCTTGTCTTGGATGAAAAAGTGCAGCCGACACATTGTTGAAGTGTCCGCGACACGTATCGATTTCCCATGCTTTGTTATCTAAAATATAGAAATTACGCTAAGGGAATTAATATATTATTTATAAAACTGAACGAGTCTATATTCGCACGCAATGTTAAGTAAGTTGAATGTATTACCGCTATATCGCCATATCTTTATTTGACGATCATCTCCTGCTGAAACGATCAATGGAAGTGTAGGATGAAATGTAGCCCAATTCACACCTCGATCATGTCCTTCCAAAACGTATTTGACAATTGCATCCGAATTTGCAAATATATCAGCTTGAGTTGTCTGTGATCTATGTAAAGCATCTTCAAATGTTATTGAGCTAGGCGCAGCATTTTTCTTTCTAAGGCCTAAATTTTATGTTTAAGTGATTTTCGAAAATTTTTTAATTTGATGAGATGAATGCAAACAATTACTTATTTATTCGTGTCACTATCATAATTTTTTATCCCGCACCTGAAATATCCCAAACTCGAACAGTCTGATCTAACGACGCAGATACCACTAAATCTTCTTTTGGATGAAACTGTGCACACATAACATAATGATTGTGTCCAGTCAATGTAGCTATGTAATTCCGCGATTGCCAATTCCAAATACGAATGGTCTGATCATCAGAAGCACTCAAAATCCACGGGTACTCGTGATGAAAGAAAACAGTGCGCACATAGTCCAAATGCCCGTTCAGCGTGAACAAGCATTTGCGTGTTTTGTAATTCCAGACTTTGATTTTGTAGTCGTCACCGCCAGATACAAAAAGTGGTTGCGTTGGATGAAAGGCGATTCCCCGAACTGGGCCTGTGTGTATTAATAATATCGAAAATCGAAATCGACCAATTATGAGAATGTGAATAGGAACATTAAGAATTTGATGCGAATTGCGTTGAACTTGAACAACGTATAGTGCCAAGTTCTATATAGTAAAAATCAAAGACTCGTTATTACCGTCGTGTTCGTCGAAACGTTCTAAAAGAGTGCCCATGCGATAATCCCATAGTTGTATACACCCGTTATGTAATGAGGCAAGTATCCATGGTCGTTTCGGGTGGAACGCTATCCCTTTAACGCGGTTGCTTTTTGATTCAAACTTCAAAACAACGCATTAAGTAAAAAGTGTCATTTAAATATTCTCAATGAATTTTATAAAAAGTTGAATCACAGAACAATCCGAGAAGAGCAAAAAGAAACAAATAGTGAAGTGCTTTTTACCTTTGTTAACATTTGCATTTTAGCAAATTATTTCCTTATGAAAATCTTGATATCTATTTACAAATTAGTGATAATAAAAAGGTGGCACTCGAAATTTTTGCTGCTGTTTTTGCTTGTTAAACAAACAATATCAGTTTTCTGTTATAAAAGATCTATCCATATACATATTTGCATATCAATTGAAGTTTTTTTTATTGGAGCATTATACAATGTTTGTCCAAATTCTAAGAGGAATAACGCGCGTCTATTTGATTATTATCCAGATTTCGAAAAGGGGATTTCGTTATTTTATGAATTAATCAATTAAAACACGATTAAAAAAAAATTTATTTCGAACACCAACGAATTTAATTAACGTTAAATACTCAAATAATTGAATAAAATGATTCGACATACTTTTTTGACACACGAGGTGGAACGCGAACGACTGAATAATTTCTTGTTTGTTGTATGAATGGTTGGGACATTAGACAGAAAATGCACAAACGCGAAGTGTCCATATGGATAAATTGGTAAACATTATCATATTTATTAATTTATTTTTAGTGAACTTATTTAAATTGATCTTTATATTTCCTTGGCCTTCCTTTTTCACAATCACAATATACGTCTTTTCATGTAATTCTTTATTTTAATAGACACCATCCTTACAAATAGAGAACACCTTTGCAAAATACACATGATTTATATAACCGTATAATTGTCGTCTAGCATGTTTCCCAGTCTCGAGCACTTTATTTTCCCACAATGTCTTATTGTGCATCTAGTAGAATTTTTTTTTACGCTAAATGATATATATATCAGGTGTATCTTCTACCGAAAAGATCTTAACGTGATTCACATAACATCTCGGTGTAACCTAGCTCACATATAATCTCGACACGTTCATCATTGTATTGTAAATTCCAAATTTTTGTTCGTAACTATGTCGCCACATCCTACGACGGATTGGATGCAATTACAAG
Organism: Ambispora leptoticha; assembly: GCA_910591765.1. Taxonomy (NCBI): domain Eukaryota; kingdom Fungi; phylum Glomeromycota; class Glomeromycetes; order Archaeosporales; family Ambisporaceae; genus Ambispora; species Ambispora leptoticha. Next base: position 25,061 of record CAJVPS010000111.1, on the reverse strand, counting down.
ACCGCTTCTATAGGCATGTTCTACCTTCACACTTACTCGCCTTGCAATTCAGATCACATTGTTAAAACATGAATGCATTTCGCTGTCAAAACAATACATAGGAAGCAGGAAATTTATTCAATGCTATGGAAACACGTGGACTTGTCCAAATTCATGATTGCTGGTGCCCCGTATGGTGGTCCTATCGGTAAGCTAGATTGATGGAATTTCTGTAAAAAAAGGACTTTTCGTAATATGTTGAGTTTTTGCTTTCGAAGCAATGATACGTGACGATAAGAAGGTGCTATTACTCCAGAAACAGCAACCTGTAAAGCCTACGATATATCTATATACTTCAGCTGGTAAATTAATGGAACAATTACAAGTTTGTATAATGAAAATTCAATTGTGTTTAGTCTTATTGATTTCTCTTTGAATACGCTGATTTCATCTACTAATTTGCCGATATAATATAGTGGGATAAAGGTCGAATTATTACTATGGGATGGACTGATACAGAACAGCTAATTGTAGTCTTGGAAGATGGTACAATTCGACTTTACGATATTCATGGTGAATATACACAGTTTTCTCTCGGTAAAGTGAGTAATTGATATATAGATTGTAGGTTTGCGCTTATAATAACCGAATACTGTACTGATTCAACGAAACTTCACAAATAGGAGGCAAAGGATCACTCTGTCATAGATTGTCAAATATGGGGAACTGGTTTAGTTGCGTTGACTGGAAATTTTAAGCTGATATCTCTTACGAATTTCAGTGAACCAAGACCACGCTTAATGGCTGACCCTGGTATTCCTTGATGCTTAATTAGATTTACTTATAGACGGCATGATTATTTCATTATTAACTATTTTTCATTAAAGGATTAAATGAGCCTCCCCATAGTTGGACGGTAATTCCGCCTCAATATACTTTAAGCCGTCATGTAGAAGTACTATTGGCAACTGGGTCAACTATTTTTACTGTGGATGCCAAAGAATCGCAAGATCAGGTGAGCATTCAGTATCTTCTTGTAATCTTCTGTTATTAATGCGATAAAACAACATATTCATTGGCTTTCTTTGAACAGTTTCTACAGCAGGGACCATTCACTAAAATGGCTGTGTCTCCTAATGGAAAATTCCTTGCTTTATTCACAACTGATGGGAAACTATGGGTCGTTTCAACAGATTTTCAAAAAAATCTCTCAGAATTCCCTACTAAATCCAAAGTTCCTCCTCAACAGCTAGTGTGGTATGCATTGAGAATTCCTGTTCATTCTTATTTTACCGTCGATTAACTTGCTTATTTCTGGACAGGTGTGGAACTGATTCTGTGGTAATGTATTGGGACAAGATAGTACTGATGGTAGGCCCATTTGGTGATTGGATAAAACATACCTACGACGATGCTATTTATTTGATCCCTGAAGTTGATGGCGTGCGTGTTATAAGCAGTGACAAATGCGAGTTTCTACAGAAGGTTCCCAGTGCGTAAGACATAAGACGATTTAGTCAGTGAATCTTTATGAATTCGTTTCAATAGTCCTCACTTTTGCCATATACAGACGTAACTGAGGATATCTTCAAAATTGGCTCGACGACTCCAGGTGCAATGTTATTCGATGCTCTTGATCATTTTGAAGTAAGTATCCTGTGTGACTACAATAAATACGTACCCTAAATGGTTGTCATTTGACGGATCGAAAAAAAAATACAATTCAAAATATTTAAACTCTTAGAAAAAAAGCCCAAAGGCAGACGAAAACATTCGAAGCATTCGGCCTGAACTTGCTGATGCTGTTGACGCGTGTATCGATGCTGCAGGTCACGAATTCAATCAATATTGGCAACGCAATCTACTAAAAGCTGCATCATTCGGAAAAGCATTTCTGGAGTCCTATAATGCCGATCGTTTCGTAAATATGTGTCAAACTTTAAGAATATTGAACGCTGTACGTTATTATGAAATAGGGATACCTATAACGTTCACACAGTAAGTTATTCTTTTGCACTCGTTCTATAGAAAATTTATTGTGAGATTTACTCACCCAAAGACATTTGTAGGTATGATCGGCTTACGCCTGATGTACTTATCGATCGATTAATAAATCGGCATCATCATTTGCTCGCGCTACGTATATGCGAATACTTGAAGATGCGGTCTGATAGGGTTTTAATTCATTGGGCATGCGCAAAGGTAATTAAATCTTATAATAATTATATATTGTTTAAATAAATTTTGTGCTAATATTGTTATAATTTCTTTCTCAGATAAAGAAATCAAAAGACGATGAGGAGACGATTTGTCGTATGATTGTTGATCAATTGGCTAATAAACCTGGACTTTCTTATGCTGAAATAGCGAAAACAGCGCATGAAGTGGGACAACCTAAGTTGGCTACAAAGGTTTGTGGTTTTATACTTTAAGCTGCTAAAATTAAAATACTTCATTATTGTATCATAATTATATGGCTGATTAAATTATTTGAATATAGTTACTTGATTATGAACCACGCGCTGCAGATCAAGTCCCTCTTTTGGTTAGCATGCAAGAAGATGAATTAGCCCTAATAAAAGCAATAGAAAGTGGGGACACTGATTTAGGTGAATCTCACATGTAGTTTGCAGTATTTTCTATTACTAGAACTAATTAAAGGATCTATTATAATCCACAAGTATACTATGTAATGCTGCAACTCAAAAGAAAGCTACAGCCGTCTGGGGAATTTTTCCGAATAATAAACAATAAACCCATGGCATGTAATTTATTGGAAGTGTATTGCAAACAGCAAGATCTAAAATTGTTGAAGGATTTTTACTACCAAGACGATCGACACGTTGATCGTGCAAATATCATAGTTCTGGAGAGCTATGAGCAAAAGGTTAGCAATTAGCAATCATCCTAACTGGATAGAACTGGTTCGAATTGATAATTTTTCGATCTGAACTTTTAATAGTTTTATGAATCAGGTTAATTTTGATTATATCTATCTTTAGGATCTCAAAGAGAGGATAGATAAATTAAAAGTAGCATTAAAATTATATCAAGACGATAAGGATCATGCATTCGAGGCAAAGGTAAGTATTTCTTATTATTAGAATTCATCTAATAATACATATCAAAATGCATAATTTGATTCCATAATAACTTTTTAATTATTTTAAAGGCAATAGAAGAAAACATAAAATTATTACAAAAGCAATCGCAACTAGAAAAAGAGATATCAGGCCAGCAATTCGTCGGGTTATCTCTAAGTGAAACGGTACATAAATGTATTATGGCGAAGGAGTCGAGTAAAGCGGATAAATTAAAATCTGATTTCAAGATATCGGATAAACGGTAATCTATTTCTGGTTTCCTTGATGAAAATTTGATTCGTTTGGTAATTAAATTATATGATGGAATAGATTTTGGTGGATTAAGCTTAAAGCGTTAGTAGAGATGCGAGAATGGACGGAATTGGACAAGTTGGCGAAGTCTAAAAAGTCTCCGATTGGTTATGAGGTATTTGATTTATTTATAATTTTCAAATTTTCGACATTTATCTAATGATGAAAAACTTTTCCGTGGGAAGCCATTTGTTGAAGAATGCATCAAAGCCATGCAACACAGAGAGGCCGCAAAATATATTCTTAAGTGCGAGCCGGCTGTTCGTCCTGGTTTATTTATCAAAGTTGGAGACTTTAAAGCTGCCGGTCAAGAAGCACTTGCATTGAAAGATGTACAGTTATTAAGGTGAGCCGAATAAATTAATCAATCTATTCAGTTTTTATCAAAATTAAATATTTCAAATTTTGCAGGGAAATCCGTAGCAAATGTGGTAATCATATTATCGCTCAAGAACTGGATGCTTACATCGCACAATTACAGAATCGATAAAAATTCTTTTCTTGACCATTATTATTTATTAGTTATTATGAAAAAGTCTAGTAATTATATTAGAATTATATTACATAACACTCACTACCAGTGTGTGTGTGTGTGTGTGTGATAGAAATATAAAGCGAGCAAACACCAATTCCAAAAGATGAACTTGCAAAAAACTAAACTAGATAAAGAAGATATATATATATATATATTTAAATAATAATATAGATATTTTTGTTATTTATTCATCATTGATCTTCCCTCTCAGTTCCTACCAATTTTCTTATACAGTATCGAATGTATGGGGAAGAAATACATCGCTGATTTGTGTGGAATATTGACATGATTATTGCCATTGCGAATGAGAAGATTAGGGCTTCTCCGTTCCTATGAGATAAAAAACAATAACCAATTAACGAATTTTCACATCAGAATGGAGAGATATATATTACATGTACTATACTATACTTGATTGCTTTCACTTTTTTCTTCTTCACCAGCAGTTTCCATATAGATTCGAGGGATAATCGCAAACTGTACATTCCAATATCGAGTCGGCGATTAGAATCTTCAGCGAAAATCCAAAGACCTCCGATGAACCCATTAAGATAGATTCTTCAATAAAAGAACGATTATTCAGATATAGGTTCGCAAAATAAAAGGATTGTAGAATTAAGGTGATACCTCGATACTGGCATAAATTTTGCCGGAAATATGTTTTGTAATCCACATATTAAACCCCACGAAGTAGCAATTGCCATTGTTATGAATGTAGCACCTTTAAATGATAATGGCACCGAATGATTCAACCAATGCATTACGCTCTCGTATGGTCTATATTAGAATGTCGCATTAATTAAAACCATATAATAACCACCGAAAACGCAAAGGACAATCCTTTATATAAACCTTTCGCGAATTTGCTTCCATCTAAGAATTATTCCTATCCCATTTATTATAGCCATGAATTTAAGCGCGCCAACACCTTCTTTCGCAACAAATTTCGAAAAAGTCACTAGACAACTTGGCTCATCCGGGTGCAACATTGCGCACATGGTTTTCGTGTGAGCGGGGTGTGCTATTTCCAATATCGGTTGAATAGGATTTAGTTCTTTTGGGAGGGGAGGCACATCACGATGTAGTTTTTTTGAATAGAATTCTGGGTAGTTTAAAGACGCGATTACTCCAATCGAGTCTACGATCTCACGGCCAGTCGGCCATGGTAACGATTTGGGGTAGTAACCTGGACGCGGTTGAACATATGTTGTACTGCGTGAGGTAATAAACCGTTCATAACTTTCCTGTTGATATGTAATATACTAATATGATATTTTCTGAAAATACTAATTAAATCATTAAAATAAATAGAATCCTTACCGAAAAAGTATCTGGATTTACTAGATATGCATGAATAAGCTGTGCGGAACTTAATGGAAATAATATCCATGATCCCAACCACCATGGAGTTCTCGGGATTATTCGATTTTCGTATAACGAATGATATAAAAACTGAAAGCTTTTGAGTAGTATATATACGGACATAGTCACACGTTGGGATTGATCTTTGGCAAAAAGAATTGCCGGCCCAGCACAGAATCCCGCTAATGCCGGGGGTACTGAAGGTGAATGAAATAATTTTTCATAAAACTCATAAGCTGGCGGAAGTCTCATTGATCGCAACAGTTTATCATAGATCCGATCTGTGTATAATCGCGCGTATGGAGGTCGAGATAATGGATCAAATACTCGTTTGAAAAATCGCAAGTAAACTTTATATAGAAACACGTATGAGGCCGCGACTAATCCTATTTGTCGTGATGATGATGTTGAGATATTACTAAATATCTTTGTTAAGCTAAAGTATCGATTGATCAGTTAATCAAAATTATAAAACGCGTTAAATATTATCCAAGAGTTTCTAGCGTAATAAAATTTATTTATTACTATTCACCTATCTCCACGCTTCATATGTCCCGGTAATGACCATAAGAATTCGAAAAATAACACAAATATGTGCACCTCTAAAAAGACTTTTAACCCACGCCTTGTGTCGTCCGGCAAACACTCATCATTCAGACAATACAGCGCTTTTAGTGGTGTTCTGTGATCATGTTGACTTCGACTAAAAAATTTATAACAATTCGTTTAAATATAATAAAAAAAATAAAAAATCAATAATTTTTAATTAACATACGTTATTACATATGCAAATTCTTCTCTTTCAGGAATCTTTATTCCTAATTTAGAAAAAAATGGCCGTAATCGCTTCGATATCTTTTCATAGCCATTAGTCGATAGTGCAAATGACAGCATAAATAAAGCAAGATGATATTTTCGTCGCGGTTCTTCTGCTTGATATAATGGATGGGAAGCGAGTTCTTGCAGGTGACGCTCTGATGGATTCATGATGATTAACTAATTAACAGCCAATTAAATGCGAAATAACATTTTTAGTATTAATTATGCAGAAATAGATAAATCATATGTAGATGTTTCTTTTCGTATTTGTGAGTTGAAAGTATTATTTGAGATTATATGAGCAGTAAACTACTTATATCGAAAGAACAATCTTTTTGTTAAAGATATTAGAAAGACCAATTTCAAATCGAAAACGATAAATCAAAAAATTACCTTTGATACGTGAACAACAATACAGACAAGAGAGTAGAAATGGAAACACGCAAACAGCGGGAATTGAAAGTTTAGTTAGAATGTGAGACAATTGATCTGAATCAAAATTATCTGTTTATGCATCGTCATTTAGTCTTTAACTGATTTGGAAATTTTAATAAAAATAGCCAATCATTTATTGCCAAATATGATAAATATGATAAATATGATTCATATTTTTTAAAAGGTTGGATATTTTAATGAAACGAAAATTATTAAAAATAATATATTAGTTCATTATAATTTTTTCTAGACGTTTTTTTTCCTTTTTGGAGTCATTTATTCTAAAATAAGCTACCTGTAAATTATAGTAATAAAATATTTTACATCAATATTTACTAAAGTTTTGTTTATGCCAGATATTATTCTTGTATCCTATGACTGATTATCAAAATCAAGTCAGATAATAGTCTAATCTCTTTATAGTTACATCTTCAGGATATAAATATATGTAACTTATAAAGATAACTTTAATAATTATTTTGAAAAATATAATTAATAGTTATAGATGAAGAATAAATCAATATAATCAGTTAATTAATTATTGAAATTTTAAAATATTAAGTATTTAAATAAGTTTTTAATGTAATAAATATAGATTATTTCTTAGTATAGAAAGTGGAAATAACATAATTATGTTATTTCCACTTAGTCTAGGTTATTCCCACTTGGGTATGTCTCATGACGACAGAAATATGACACTGTCATCAGTATCGTGATCCATTTTTTATGACACAGACTAAGGTATCATGATCTATTTTTTATGACACAGATTAAGATGTCATGATCTAATTTTTATGACACAGACTAAGGTGTTGTGATTCATTTTTTATAATACAGACTAAGATGTCATGATTCAATTTTTATAACACGGACTTGGGATGTTTATAGTCTACATATCGGATGCTATATAGATTATATTTGTATCGCTGATTGAGAACCGCTGAGACATGCGTCAGTATGATGGTTATTTTGCTTTTTAGGTCATACTCAAATGACATGTATTTTGCTTTTTATGACACACACCAAGGTGGTGTATTTTGTATATCAAGTCACATGTGACATAATATATGCCAGTTTAGTAATCGTAACTGATTTCTACCATTAGGCTACATGGGCAAAAAAAAATACTAACAATGCATTCAGTTATGTATCGTTATTTGCTGGTCCAATCCTTCTGCATTTTCTATTATAACTTAAATTCGATAACAATATATTATATGCTGGTTTGGTATTCACAGCTGATTTCTGATATTAGACCACGTGGATAAAAAATATATCTGATGATGCGTTCAATCATATGTCATCATTTGCTAGAGGTATATAGCCAAAGTATATGTTATCAGGATATTCTATCGAGATTATTACTCATAGCATGATTATCACCAAATAGTTCATGTATCATATTCATGATTTTAGATCAATCAAGAATATATTGCCATTCTCTTTTTTCACCACCTACTCATGCTTGATTCCGAGTAATACCAATATATGAAAACCTTTTCCCTAGAATAGTATTATTTAATGATTCTTTATTATTAATATCACACCAAGTACAATATGCTTGATATAAACTTGCTGAATTAACTTTATCAATTCTATTTTTGGACCATAATGAAATGTAGTTGATTATGAATTGAATATAGTCAGGATAAATTAGAGATAACTGCTAATTTGTATCATCTGGTATATAATCTTCATCATTGCCTGTTATCTCATCAATTTGCACTTTTAATGTATCAATTTCGAATTGCATTTTTTGAATCTGCTCTTTTAATGCAAGTTCAGTCTGTAAGATAGCAATTTACTGTCTCAATGAATCAATTTCGGATTGCATATTTGGAAATATTAGTAATACTTATTTTTTTCATGTCTTCAATATCAGGATATATAGCAAATTGTATCATTATTTTTGTCTCTAAAAAATTTTCAGTGACAACTTTAGAGACAACTTCAGTGACGGGTTTATTAATAAATTTCCATTTTAAATTCTTTTTTATCTTGTTCTTCTATACTGTCACTGAAAGTCACTAAAAATAAAGTAAAATTCTAGGAAAAATAAAACATTACCTATGATATATCTTTGATATATACCTGATATATATCATATAATATATATACATATATATGTGATATACCCATATATAAAAAAAGAAAAAGAAAAGTAAAGAAATTCGTTTTTTTTAGAGTTTTCAGTGACAGACATCTAAAAAGCTTTCTAAGAGATAAAAAACATGAAATTTGATAGAGTTCTTGTCTCTAAAAAATATCTGTCACTAAAAATTTTCAGAGACACTTGATTATACTAAGATATTGCATGTATACCCACTATATATTTTTTCCAACTGCTTCTGATTATTATGTCATCTTCTCCAGTTTCTTCTGATGATTATACTCTCTTCTACGATGTTTCTGTGCATGGGGGTCACAATAACCATAATTGGAATAAGTTAACTTAACACAACTATATTCTTTACAAGGATAACGAATAGGTGAATCCTGGTGAACTTTGCATCTCTTGGGATGATAATATGGCTGATTACAGACTTCTCCAGTTCTAAGAATATAGGAGTAATGATAAAATGTCATTCTTTTTGATATTTATCTCAATTGAGTATATAATATGTATTGATTAATATTCTTTGGAATTAATTTTCATTTTGAACTTTTTAATTACGAATAATATACTTTCAGAAAAAAAATGAGTACCCAAAGTAAATATAACATGTCTATTGTACCCATACCAACCGATGTGTCAACTGCAGATAACCAAAATTTCCAGAGCGAAGCTCATGCCTGTAAAGGCACTCTTAAGAGCTGTTCCACAATAGAAACCATCGATCACATGCCAGCAGAGGTGGAAGCACCACCTTCTCGACCAGAAAGTTCAGAAAATTTTGAGCCAGAAATAGAGGAAGAAAATAGTAGGGTGTTGTACCACCAGGGGCCTAAAGCCGAGAGTGTAGCCGAATATTTATACAAGATTTGGGATGATAGTGTAAGACCAAGACAATTTCTCAGTACAGATTCCGAAGATGGAATAAAAGTCATACTTAGTGAATGGCAAGAATATTTATTATATGAATTTATTGATGGTAATGACCCACTTCGCCCTATTATCAATTTTGATTTATCTAGAGAAAAATTTGATAAAATTGATCTCAAGCTTACATCTAAAGAGATAAAAAATACACTTTATAATATTTTTACAAAAACTTGTTTGGATATATTTTCAGAATAGGACAAAACTACTATCACTATTGCCAGTAGTAGTGATTCAAAAAAAATGTCTTATCATATCTCAACATTTGGAATACATCTTAAGAATATTGCCAAAGTCGCAGTATTTACCAAACTCATTCGTAAGAAACTTCCAGTAGGTTTACAAGACAAAGGAATTATTGACAATATCGCAAATAAAAGATCATTTTCATTACGAATACTTGGAATACCAAAATTTATTGAAGAGACGAGAGAACATATACGTGTAAAGAAAGCATTAGGATTCAAAAATAGGAATGTTTTTGATTTTATGCTTCATCCTCCTAATGATGAAGCACCAGTTATAGATAGTCCGATCTTAGAAATCCCAAAAAAAATAGTGAAAAATAGTAAAGCAGATAATGAGACCATTGGAACTGAAGTCGATTATGTAGAGAAACTACTCAATGTAATGAATATCGAAGATTTTGATGTTTTATACCCAACTCCTGTGTCTCTAGATATATTCACTTTAAGACATATAATAGGATCACATTGTCCTCTATGTAATTGAGAACATAATAATGATAATGTATATGTAGTCCGAAACAGAAAAACCTATTGTTACTATTATCATCGTGCAGATCAAGATACACCTAAAGATACAAAAAAACCTTCATTAAAACTTATCATTAATGAGAATGTTAAAAATCAGGAAAAAACTTTACCACCTCCCAAAAAAATAGAACGTCCCAGAATTTCTGATCCAAATGACCACTTCATATGGGGTGACTTAATTGATATGTGCACATTAGGGGAAATATATACCCGTAATCAAGTTTATGAAGCAATTTAAGCAACTATTACATGTATCCAAACAACTTCAAGATTATGGATACTTAAAATAGAAGATTCAGATAATGGTTTTTACTATGATATGGTGCCTAAGCTGGATTTTGCCAAATATGAAATTAAAATGATAGAATATGGAGGTGAAACAGTGAAGTTAAAAACATTAATAGATCAAGCAGTTATTAAAGATCTAATTCTTTATCGTAATATTGATTTTCTACCATATCCCCCAAATACTTCTCCAACAAATACCAAGTTCTTTAATCTTTTTCTAGGATTCAAAGTCCAACCAGCGATTGAAATTAATCCAGCTATTATTGATCCAATTCTATGGCATGCAAAAAATATAATCTCTAACAGAAATGAAGAGCTTAGTAAATATTTCTGGTACTGGTGCGCATATTTAGTATAGCAATCATCTAAAAAACCTGGAATAATTCAAGTATTACGTTCCTTACCAGGTTACGGAAAAAATATCTTAATTGATTTTATAGGTAAGAAAGTCCTCGGATCAGAGCTTTTCTATGTAACATTAGATCTTGGAAAAATATTGGGATATTTTAATAGTTGCATTCAGGCTCATAAACTAATTGTTATGAATGAAATGGGTATGTCTAGTGGGGATTGGAATAAGTATAATGATCATCTTAAATCACTTATCACAGAAGATTATTTAATAGTTAAACGCAAAGGTATTGAACCAAAAGTCATAAAAGATTATGCTGGATTTATGGTATTAAGTAATCATGATGCTCTACTCCGAATAGAAATGGGTGATCAGCGTATCATATATTTCGATATATCTTCTTGTTGTAAAGGCAATATGACATATTTTAAGAATTTGGTTAAAGTACTCGAGCACTCTAACGCACTAAATGTAGTTATAGCTTATTTACTCAGTCTTGATATCTCAGATTGGAATCCACAAGATATTCCTGCTACTAAAATGAAAACAGATATAATGTTGGAACATTTACCAAACCCGAAATGATTTATAATCGATCATATTTCATCTTGGCCTGAAAATAGAACTGAGAATTCAATATATTCAAATTTATATTAGAAATATCGTATTTGGTGTGAAAGAAATAGTGAAAATCCATTTACTAACAAAAAATTTGGAAAAACTCCTCCAACAATTGGTATAGAACGCAAGCAAGCATGAATTAATAGAAAAAGAGACTGGATCTATATCCTTGATCGATCCAAAATCGTGAGTAAACTATACAAATTGGGTATTAATATCAAAGAATTTTCTAACGTATCTCAAACTGAAATATCCACTAACATATTCACAGATATCCCTATATTCGATGTTCCAGAAATTGTACCTCCCAAACCAGAAAAAATAAAAGTCACCTCATCAAATACTGATCGCATCGAAAAAGGTAAGGAAATATCCACCCCACCAGTTACTAACATGACCCAGGATCTTTTTGATTCGATAATAGATCAACCAGAATATTCAGTTACTTCATCATTAGAGTCTACTAATATATCCATGTTTTCCGAGATTGTACACGTAGAACCTGTAGATGATAAATCTAAATCTCCTGAAATCTTTCCTGACTTACCTGTAAACAATGAATCAAAAAATAATAATGAAGTATCTCCTCAACAGATATCATACCTACCTGGATATCAAACTAGGAAGCAATAAGAAATATGATTAAGGCAAAAAGCTATCGAACTTGACGAGGATCCAGAGATTTTCATTACTATAACTGATAAAGATAAGCTCAATTTCATAGCATTCCATGATAGAATGCAAACTGATGCGAGAATGTGTGGTTTTGTGACGGAGACTGAAGAAGATCCTAGTGAATATATGAATATGACAGTGCAGGAAAGATTAATAAGTAAAGAAATAATCTGCTGTTCTCTCGAGAAAGATGGAATCACCTCATCATGGCTAGATACTGACGAGGAATGGAAAAAAATAGTAAGCATACTCCAGGTAAATGGTATGCTATGATAAGTTATATGTATATAAAATAAGGAGCGAATAGATGAGGTTTTGTAGGTAGAAACATCTAAAGGAGGGGCTTTTTTGTCTCTACAAACTAGTCAACATAAAATTTTCCAATAAAAATATTACAAAAAACTACGTATTCTTTACGTGCTATATATATAAATAGTATAAACAAAATAAACAATCAAGAATTGGAAACTCCAGAAAAAGTGCTTAACCTATTAACTGACTGGATGATAAATCTGAATGGGCCAACATTTCAAAAGCTAATCTGCAATGGATATAGATATGTTAATGATTTATCAAATTACTCAGAAATTTTTGAACATATTAATTATGATTACCCTGAACATACAAGCTTTTTATTTAATATATGGAAGCCAGCTATAATACCACCACTTGATATTTTACAAAGCAGACCGGATATATATCGCAAATATCTTGTAACTGTTGAATCGTGTCAGAATCTATTTGGATAGGTACACTAGAAATAGAAAAATAAATCATAAAAGTTAATATAATCTGAGTCGTCACAACTTGAAGTTATAATTTTTTTGTTATATCCTTGTCTTCTTGTAGTAATTGCTTGAAGTCAAATATTATAGATTATCTTTTTAATTTAGGAAACTTTACCCCACATAGTATTATATATACTCCCTTTTTCTGAACATGAGAGGAAAAAGAATTTTAAATTGACAGATTTGATTCAAGACATTGACGTGTATCATATACCTGATATATATTGATTATTTTTTCCAGGACCTCTTTAAGTAACATTATATCCTCTTTGATCCTATTGATATTTTTAGTGATTATTAAATTTCAAATTGATGTCCCGGTTACCTCATGTAGGCATATACTCTCTTTTTCTGAGCATGGAGGGAGGTAATTAATTTCGATTTGAAAAAATATATTTCATAGTGTATATAATCTAAAGAACTGTTCATAACCTACTCAACCTACTATAGCATTAGATCATGTCAGCTATCGTGACTAAAATCATTGAAAAATACAATCTCAGCCCCAAGATGAGTGTGTCTGATCTCAGTAAATATACCTCAGAATTTCTTGAAAATCTTACTAATGATAGAAAGTGAAATCAAGGTTGATGATATCTTCGAGATGGTTTTAAATTTAGCAGTGATCAGGTAAGTATATTAATATCTAATCAGAGAAATAGTAAGATCAAGATTATAAATATCATCGAGGATAGTTGCAAAATAGCTATAGCTTCACCTTCTAAAGATTTGGAAGAAGAGATTATCAGAGAGATAACTAAATGAATCTTACAGAATAGATATGGATTTAGTGGGAGATAAGTGAATGATTTATTCTCTATCCAGAAAAATGGAAGTACGTTCGAAGAGCCATTGTCTTGCAATAGAGATGTAAATATTGCAATTTCTAACAAACCCTCAAAAGGAATAGAGAAAGAAACTATCGGAGATATGGCACATCAGCTTTTACAGGATAAGTTTAGCATTAGAGATGTAAGAGCTGAAGCTTATGCCTTAGCCCTATCAGCAAAAAATGCCAATGTTGGTTCATCATGTCTTTCCCGACTCCAAAGAGAATTAAAAAACCTTGGTGCTTCATTCCAAATAATTGAGGCCATGAAATTTCCAGATATTACAGAAGATGCTAATAAAATCCAGAGGGACAATCAGAAAAGGGCTGAAGCTAATCGTATTGACTATCCAGATGAATTTACATTAGAATCAGTCAAAGAAAGGTTAGATGCGTATGATTTAAAAACTCTGTCCAATTATCAGGCTCTTGCAGATGTCATGATAATGCTTTGTATTTGCCTCGCTGAACTTATAACTTTACACATTACAGATGCTGAAGTGACAGGTTATGTGAAGAATCAAGGTCAGTCAGATACTCCTAAAAAATTTAGATTTATGGAAAAGAACCAAGAAAGAGCCAGAAAATTGCTTATTTGGATTCAACGCGCTATATATTCTGGTCGAATGGGTAATCCAGATAAGCCAGAGATTAAATAGTTTAATAGATTCTTAAAAAATTATGATTTAATTCCTAAATATTTATGTAAATTAGGAGCAGTTTACGGTGCAGTAATACATAAAGCTGAGAATCCAGCCTACGTCTATACCATTGCTAGAGAATGTCTACATCACTCATCCGACAACCATACTTCACCTGTGCAAAATTATGTTATAGTAAATTACAGACCTAGAGGAGTTCCTTATGAGCAGGCAAGATCATTTCATATCTATGATCAAGATTAATTGCACTTCTTTACTTTTGCCACATCCACAGTAAAATCTTCATTATCATTAGATGATTCAGATGAAGATGAGGATGAGGATAAGGATGTTGTTTCAGATACTGTATCATTAAAAATTAACTTTTTTCTTTTAGCCTTACATGATGTACGGTTTCTTTGAGAAATATTCAGATTTGCTATTAAGTCAACAATCTCTAGCCCAATCTTGGATTTTACTATTTCCATTAATTGGTGAAGAGAAATCGAAATTCTTCTATGTGATATCTTTTTAATAATTTTAGATACTAGTTTTGAGGTATTATTGTCGGAGGCAACTGTTTTACAGCTATTATTAATCATTAGATTTTAATTGATTTATTATTAATACACAGAAAAAATATAATTAAATATATTGTTATAATAAAACATCATGATGAGAATTTTATCTTGCAAAATTAATAAAGTACCAGTTAAAACTATACTAGATACCGCCAGTAATTGTAATCTTATAGGCAGAGATTTAGTAGATGTACTAGGCTTAGAGATTGATATTTCCCATAAAGAAGAGGCAAACTATTAATTCCTTTTCCATCTGAAAAATCACTAAATAATTTAACTATAGAAGATAGAATAACAATACTAGAAAGAATCCATAAAATAAATTCTTCTTTCTGATCTAAAGACAGTAAATGAAAATAGGTGGAGGTTAATGATATTTTAGTTCCTAATAAACCCGAATTTGCACATGTATTGTTATTAGGTTCACTATGGATTCAGACAAATATGTCAGAAATAAATTTTTCCAATCATACTCTCACATTGCTTGATGGAACCGATGTATTATTGGATATTTCATAAGAGTTCCCACCACCAAAACAAATATTCATACCAGTAAAAGAATATTATAAGATAGTGAAATATTACATAACAGCATTAGGTGTAAATGATAACGAAATATATCTTAAGGAACACTTCCTCCATGAGTTGTCTCATAATAACCAGTTAGAAGCCAGAAGATGTGGAACAGACCTGTCATTAGATGAGTTGATTGTAAAGTTAAGCGTGATTGAGAATATCCAGAAAATGTATAGTATATATGCCTAAAATTAATTATCCGAATATTAGTTGTTTTTTCCAATTAAAGATATATAATATACATTCTTGAGAATGACGCAACAAAATATTTTTGATTTACTGGAATTACTAGAACAGATCTTATATTTTTTAGAAATTGATCAATCCCTACTATCCCGTTTTGTTTGTCAATTACTTTTGGTATCACTGCGATACTCCAATTCTGTGATATCACATTGAGTTTTTCAATAAAGATTATCAGCAGAGTCTGCATGCCTTAAATATGTCTTGGATTCTTACTCGGCGATTGATAAACTTTGAAAGAGTTATGCGTAGAAAAATAAAACCACTCTATTATTCAAAGATAATATATCTCAGGTTAGAAGATTTAAAAATCAAAGATGTGTTGATTAGTGTAATTCTACGCTCATGTTCAGATATACGCATTCTTATTCTTGATAAAAGTAAGGATTTCACTAATATACCAATTATAGAAATTGCGAGATTTTCTTCAAAACTACAACATCTAAGTCTTAATTCATGTAAATGTCTTACTGATCGATGTATCACTGAAATTACTCGCTCATGCCCAAAACTTAAACATCTTGAACTTAGTAATTGCTCGATTAGTAATAAAGTCATCAAGGAAATAGCTCGCAATTGTACTAATTTGAAATATCTTAGTTTGAAGAGATATAAAGGGATTAGTAAAGAAGTGATAAAAACCCTCAATCCAAAAATTAAAATCGAATACCCTAATTATTCAAATAAAAAATAGTCCAATTTTCATCTACCTCTACCTATTCCAATGTTTATCAGTACATTATTAGATGAAACAAATCTTATTTCTGCGCTCAGTAATTATATCAGAGAGATTAGCGGGATTAATCATAATCATTCAACATGATTTACAAATAATTTTATTTAGTAGTGGAGGATAAAATCAGAAAGAGATGAATGAGTCTGAAAATTCTTGACTTTTATTACGATTATAGCTTCGGTTAAAGGGAAAGTAAAAATTAATTAGGAGTTCTATTAAGATTTAGGATTGGGCTACTCTCAACTGTTATTTGTCTACACTTTCCACGCGTGTTTGCGACATGTAATTCCTGGACAACCTTTTCCGTTTCAATTAATTTCCTCTGCCCAAAATTAGATGAATTAGGATTTGATGATTATAGGACAAAGAATCAGATATACATACCTCCAATTCTTTCAAAAGGCACAAGACACCTTCAAATAAGCCACAATTTTCTTTATTTGACGGGAATTGACAATTTTCTATCAATCCAAACCGATACATCCCATCTCCGGTCCAGTCCATTGCATATAGAGATAAGTCAAATCCTATATTGAATGAGATAAATTAGTCATATAGCAAAGTTCAGGCAAATGGTCTACATGAATTATCTACCTGCCAGCGTCCAACCATATACAATAAGCTTTTTTCTCTGCTCATCATTTAAATGTTTCCATTTTTTCAAAGTACTATTTAACGAGTCTCTCATTAATACCGCAAGTTTGACTTTGTCCAAATATTTCTTTTTTTGTGATGCAAGCGATATTCCAAGTGGAGATAACCCGTTTGAGACCTCCCCGTACAAGGCTTCAAACTTATTGGATGTCTTTGTTAGGGTGCCTTTCATATCAACCTTGCGCCCCATACGAGCTTTGACAAAAGGATTTGCTTTATCGTTCCTCATATCTTTCGAGCCAAGCGTCTGAATCTCTCCCCTATGTGTACATAGAAAAATATCTTATTACTATATATTTGCTGTAAATCAACATGCAATGACGTACCATGTATCTTTTATTAACGAAGGATCCATGACTGCATTGAATAAAGGGTATATGGTAGTAAATTTAAGTTCTTCCTCCGTCTTACCGCCGACCTTTTTCATGTTAAGGATTCTAATAAAAAAAAATCTCTTTTAGATATCAAAATACATCATAGATAATAATGAGCCAATCCTTACATAAATTGAATATTCGCGTGTAGTTTTTCCTTGTCTTCATTATCTTCAAGATTAACAGGATCGCAATTGGAATCAAAATATTTTTGAAGGTTTTTTGGAGTTGGTTTCGGAGACCATTGAATATGATTTGCAAAATCTTGTGAGATCTCATCAATTTCGCTTTGGGAAAATTCCTTACACTCATAAAGGCTCTCTTGCGTCAGGTCAAAAACTCCCCAGTACCCCAATCTATTAGATACCAAGCAAAGCTTAAGAACGAATAATTTTATTGTGTTAAAATCTTAATAACAAAGCTTACGTTATAATCCGATGCGTCTTTGGAATTTTATTCCGATACTTCTTGAATTTATCAGAGATACTATGAAATTCTTGCCTTGAAGTCTATTAAGCATCGTTGCATCAGCATGCTGAAAATTAATTATAAACCTTAGCTGTAACAAGAAAACTTACATCATCTGAAACAGGTAATGTTATTTCTTCTCCCAAAATGGATTTGTTAATGGATTCAACCAATTCATCTTCATGCGCCTCATCAAATAAGACATCCAATGCTTCTGTCGATTCTTCTTCTGTTGATTCTTCATTCGTTCTTCTCTTTTTTTGCTTGCTAACCACTTCTTTCTGTTTTGACGTGCCTGCTTCGTTATCACTCTCTGATCTTTTTTTATTTGTCTTTTTTCGTAACAGCTTTGATACTCCTTGAGATGAATATATGTTTTTCTCAAGGCGCTGAGCCCTTTCGGCAAGTTGGAGATCACAGTAACGCTCGTAGAAATCCCTGTACCATTCCATACAACTTTTTAGAATAGACTCTCCCTCAAAAGAGCTGAAATTAATTAACTCTTTGCAAAACGAATTTACACTGGCTGGAACTTTTTTGTGATTGGTTTGTATCATAGTTTCGAGTGAATTCTTCCAAACATTAATAACATCAGTCCAGGTTGGAATTTCATTTTCGGTTTCTAAACGATAATTTAGATAATTGTTTAACCTCCATTCCTGGGCATCTGTTTTCTTGAAATAGTCATGAACATTCAACTCATTAAGTGCCCTAAAATTTACGTAAATATTCGATCTTAGTGTCGCGGTCATGTTTGAGAATAGAAAGTTTATGAGAAATTTTTGATATTTAAAGTCGAGCACGTCCCAACACGTCAGTAAATCATTAGGTGTTTGGTTTGAATTAAAATAAATTTGAATTGGGCCAATTAAAAGTTATAATTATTTGATCACATGACTAACCGATTAACCATCCAACTTAATAATAAAAAAAAAGGTGTAAAACGAAAAGTGGTGACGGTGAGTGTAACTATGCTGAATTTCTTGTGTCGGCCATTCATCGGCGACAAGAACTTCCCTTGTATCTTTAGATACTTAGGAGAAGCCATAGCTTCGTGTCGGCCATTCATCGGCGGTGAAGTTATGAGTTACTTGGTAGCTAACAACTGTTCGCGTCGGCCATTCATCGGCGGTGACAGTTGATTCATTGATTTTGCTGAAGTTTCTCGTGTTGGCCATTCATCGGCGGCGAGAACTTCCCTTGTATCTTTAGATACTTAGGCCATAGCTTCGTGTCGGCCATTCATCGGCGATTAAGTTATGAATCAATGAATATCCGAGTTATCTCTCGGTAGTTGCTGGTTTCATCTGTACTATTATAATTCGAAATAATTATTTGAGAAAGAATATTTTATAACTTGCAAAATCGGAAATATGTGCTAAACTTCTTCAGGTATATAGAGAATCAGAGAAGCGAATGAATGTATGATGCTATCAAAGAGGGAGGGAGTACGCGGATCCTAGGCCATTTAATGCGAGTCCCAGCATCAACTTATCTATACTATTTATTTTATTCCTATCACTATTGCCAATTACTAGATTTTCATATCAATACTCTTTCTCTACAGATTTCCGAAATAAATTATTCCTCCCATATCTACAGAATTTTTGTCTATTTATGCAAGAGAACTTTCTTGAGTTTAAGAAATTTCAAACCTAAGTATAAATTCGGGAGATTAGCAACTGAGGTAAAAAAAAATAAGTAATATTTCCGATTACGCTTACCACTACGATTCATTTTTAGAACATTCCAGTCTGTCTCATTTTTAAGAAATAATTTTTTCTTTATCAGCGCCTATATACGCGTGATGATAGTCAAAGATTTTCTCGGCGAAGATCAAAATGCCAATATATATAATATGTCCGTTTTATTTTGGAACATCTATAGAGGCGGGAAAATCAATTAACATCGTGATGATATGTTTCAAGAAGCCAACCCGAAACACCTACTTTATTATTACTTTGTGGATTATACTCGTTTGATCAAGGATATTAACGATGTAAATATTGGTAAGTTTGATTAGATTTTATTAGTTTACTTGATTTTTGCGCAAGACAGATAAAAGGTTCGATTTTTGGAATAACCCTTTTGAGGGAAATACGTTATTATGATTCATCACGAAGATCAGCACTTTTTAATTTACAATAGAAAAACTTAACGCTATCCCGTATATAAAAGATCATCATTTTTTTCACGTAAAGTAGAGAAGATGCGAGAACGATTTTTTAACTTGACAGTAAACGTAATCAGGTATTAACATTTCTTTTTATTACTAATAGCATGTATTCTTGCGTAGTCATGCAAATCATTCCACAGACTAAGAATGAACGTTAATTAGCGAGAGATTATGTAATGCTGATAAATCGTGGATCGCTTTACTGGTAATCACATTGACCCAACCCACAAAGTTTAGCGGAGCAAGCACAAGGTGCTAAAAATAAGGTTGGTATTTTTATGAGCATTATGTCTGAACTGAAATGTTTATTCTTAGTGAAGTTCATCATCAACAAAAAAATATTTAATATTAAAACGTATTTCTAGTCTATGGTAAAAATTAAGTTACACGAAGACATGTGCTGAAAATCAATAGCGGAGCCTTTAGTAAAACTAAAGATATAAAAACCTCGGATGCGGATCATCTTTAACATGGATGTACTAGCTTGCCAGCTATTCCATAAATGAGGTTTTATTTTATTAATATGCGCTGATTGAATAACGATGTTCCGATTTTGTATAAGTTTTACCGGTATTGAAATCATAATAATAACCTTCATCATCATCGTCAGAAAATCCACAAAACCCATCATCATCTTTAGACGCATTAGCATCCTCGCTCCGTGAGTCATCTTCGTTGTTATCGAAGGGATCTTCAAAATTGTATTCATAGTTGAAATCTTCAGATGCTATAGCGGGTGCACTTACCTGTATCTTGACTTCTGATGGATCAAAATCTCGATCAATCTCTTCACTTATTGAATTAGAGGAAGTGGTTGTAATACTTACCTTTGTTTCTGGTAAAACTTGATTGTTTCCCGGGGGAATGGTTTTTGATTTCACTCGATCTATAATATTCTGAATTTGTACATTAGTCAATTTTGAAATCTCATTCGCACTATATGTAATCAGCTTAATTTTATCTATTCCAACACCATTTTCTCCGAATAGCATAAGAAGTTTTCTAGCTCTAAGAGTTTTTTTACGCAAGTTATCTTGAGTGATATTAGGAAGAAACGGTTTCATTTCTTTATAAATCATCGTTCTTGCTGTTTTGTCTTTGATCTTACCATCAGCTGTAATAACATAAACCCTGTTTTCGAATTCAAGAGAATAATAATACCAGTTTAAGATTTCCTGTTGTCGAGATTTGATTGCCGTTTTAAATAAATAAGATAGATGTTGAGCTGGACCTTTATTTTCTGTAGAGTTGGTATTACCTATAGCAGAATCAACAGTGGAATCAATGAGGCATTGCTTATCAGTAGATAAATGCAATTCTTCTATCAAACCCTGCTCTACGATTTCGTTTTTATCACACTCGACATCTTGCTCTAATTTAGATATTTCCGAACTAATAGTCTTTTTATCACATGATAAATTTACATCTCGATCGTTCCCCGAGGGAACGGTTTTCATATTACATAAATTTCCATCTTGATCGTTTTTTGAGAGAATAGTTTCTGTACTACCATATGATAGGTCTTGAATAGCTGAGGATGTTTTACAACGAGTCTTTGATTCTTCTTGAAGCTTTTTTTCTCGATTTCTTTCTCTTATTTCATTACTTACCTTTTCTTTATGCACCTCATCCAAGAATTCATCGATCACCTTATCTTCCAATGATTTACAAGTCTTCGACTTCTGACATACGCCGGAATTTGAAGCGATATCAGATATATCAGATGTGTTTTCTGACATTTGTTTGAATATATCATTTTGTGGTAAAGAGGTTACAGAGGGTGATGCGGAGCATTGAATCTCTGATTCTTCAAGTTCCGTTAAAGATTCAGATTTCGCCGGGCTATGTTCTATTTCATCAGGAATAATTGTTTCTTCAGGCACGTTAGTGCCCTCATTCCATGAGTCAATAGGTTGCGAAATATCTTTTATAGAAGATACTTTTGGTACATTAATAATGACCTGAGTCTGCTTCCATTCCAATTTCGTGACTCTATCTTTAAGCTCAGTATTCTCGGCAGTGAGCTTGGCAGTATCCATTTTATTTTTTTTCTCCAACTCTTCAAACCTGGTTTTAAGCTCAATGCTCTCTTCTATGACCTGTCTTAACTTCACGTTTTCAGCCTCAACCTTAGCATACTTCTTTCTAAGTTCGGCAATCTCAGCTAAGAGCTTAGCATTTAATTCTCTTAATGAATCAATAGATTGAGTATTTGACATTATTTTATACAAGATGCGAATTTGTTTAAATTTTCTAGTTAATTATCACGTTCATAATATATGCGTGGTCGTGACCAATTTCTCTATTTTTTGAAATATATTCCAATAATTCTTACGAGGCAAAAAACAAATACTTTATTAATATATAAAAAAGTTTCGGAACATAGCCGTGATACATGATGAAATCCTATTCTTCAGTGAGATTACTCGATGACCTATGCTTTTTTAATACCCTCGATTGGTCTCCACCTTGTGAAGCTTCCACCGGTTTCTGTGCCTCCTCCAACAGCCATACAATATGTCCGAGAACCTTTTTCACCTTAGCTTGCAAATCCTCATCTTCATACACAACGGTCACCGGTTCCGATAGCTTAAACGTCGGCTTCCCATCATTTAGCGTACACTCCATAAAGTATCATTTTTCCGCATCTGTCACAATTCCCCATACTTTATCCAAACCATATACATCGTCTATTTCGTCTGCTTTACGTTTGCGGGATAATGAGGATTCCATCTGTACGGTAGCTTATACAAAACCTTGCTTAAAATCATCCTTTTTGACCTCGACTAAACCCACGATCCTATTAGTTGAGCGACATTCTATTGCATAATCGAGGTTTCCTTGCCCATTGTGTCCTGTGACAAACTTTTCTGGTACGATTTTGAAGTTTTTTTCATAGAACGATACACCGCTGGCCAGGTAACAGTAAGAATAGATGGTTTTAATTGACTCATACGCAACATCAAGGGGGGTGGTCTTCTTACGAAGGTTCAATTCAGCCATTAGATGATTAATCACGGATTTGGACTTCTCATTTCTTAGGTCAGTACAACCGCATGAAAAAAGAGGGTACACGTCAGTACTGGGATTCGGGTCATCACTAAGACCGTAGAGTTCGCACACTTTCGGAAAGGTTCAATCTGGAAAGGCTTTTGAGGGTGTTTCTATGAGCACGGTAAACTTAAAGCTATTTTACCACGAACAGCTGGAGCATTTCACGCAATTCTTCATCGTTCCGAGGTGAATATCTTTCTTTATCGCCACTTATGAATTTTAACACAGCCCCATCTTTTCAAGAGACGGTGGTTCATATTCTTTACGAATATAATCTTTGAGGGCTTCGAGAGTTACATGTTCGATATTTGCAGTCCACTTATTTGCCTTACGTTTCGGGTGGATGACGACGTCAAAGTCTACAATTCAGTATTGGTTAATAAAATCTCTTTCAGTTAATAGTATCTAATCTATGTACCATGGACAGACTTCTTAAGCGATTCCTTCAACGATGCGATGCGGTCCTGTTCACGATTCGATGTGGCTGTTGACACGGGCGATTCGACAATGATATGGATATGTCTCTTGGGTGGTTTATCGGACCAGTAATCCTCTACATCACGGGTTGCAAGGAGTTCGGCATCTAATGCGGGGTTGACTAATTCGAAATCGTGATCATCAGGAATTTCCACCTTCCACAGCTTGATATCTTTGGCATCGACATTAGCAAAAGCCTGCGTGTTTTCCGCCTTGATAACTTTTTTGAGCTCACTAATAGGCTCATTACTATTTATTTTAACAGAGAAAGCGTTCACGGGTGTGTTTCCTTTGATAAGACAGAATAAAGTAATGGACATTTCGAGATATATAAGATTTTTTGGTGGAATATTATTGGTAGACTGCGGAATGGAACACAAGAAAAAAAGCGAAAAAACGATAAATGAGGTAAGCAATGCCATGCTTTATTTCGATATCCTGAGGGGTCGGTAACATTTTTTATGGCATAGCCATGAGTCTTTATCTCTACTTTAGTTTCCATATACGGTTATTTTATCCGACACAAAAAACCCCCTCGGTACAAATAGAATTTATTTATTTTTCAACATCTACTTCAACCTCAATCAGGCTGGATACTGATAGCTATTTCATTGGAGAATAGTAGCGAATAAGATGTTAAAACCATCACTCTAACTTCAAATCGGCAGGATCAATCAGCTTCTCAATAATATAAGAAGTGGCAGATAGATGTATTATATTAATGCGTCAATAAATAATGAAAAAAATAAACAATTATTGCGATTATCGAAGCTTGGTTTATTCATCTAATTTCAATGGAGTATCCCAACCAAGCCGTACGCTTAAAGGATCGTCTACTGCCTTAGTAAAATCAAAAACCACGAATTCACGATTCCGCAAATGCTTATCAATAATCTTGGATGCCTTTTTTGGATCATCTGTATATTGACGTACGATTCTACTAATATCGTCTCTACTACCCGATCCCCGAAATAGGCATAAATGTGAGATATTTTCACGAATTATTTTAGGTGTTTGTGTATATTTCTGGCTTACATATATAGGTGAGACATTTTGATGCCGGCCACTAATGAAGTAAGGAATAATTCGTTCTTGCACTTTTTTGGGTTTGGCACATAGATCCTCAAAAACAATAACCGTACTTCGTTCCGGAGAGAATTTAGTTATATCTGGGATCTTATCTGGTA
>CAJVPS010000110.1:0-36625 GCA_910591765.1 Ambispora leptoticha | reverse complement strand
ATAAAAGCTTAGTTTTGTTTTGGTATATACCCTTTGTTTGCCTAACGGTTGAAAAGATACTGTTAGAGGGTTTAGTTGGCGTACTAAATCTTTTGTTTTAAGTTATAGTATTTATTATTTTAAATTTTAGGTATCTTGTTTTAGTTTAGTATTCATGATCACAACTTCATTTTATAATTTTGTTTTATCTCATTTTTGCCTTGTGTTGATACAATACTCGTAAATATTGGCACTAGGAAATCTTTAGAATAATTGTAATCCCCTTTACCTTTATAAATAATTCAGTCTTCGCCCTCAAAATTTATTATAAACTATATTCGTGGTAAAACCTACCTTCTAGAGTATAGTTTGTAATAATATTATAAAAAATATCTCTTAAGAAAACTGGTTACTATTTGAAAAAACTATTAATTTACATCCTAAAATTAATACAAACTATACAAATTATTCAATCTCAGAATTATGAAATTCAATCAAGTACATAATCATAGATGCTACTAACCAAGTTTTCAAAAAAAAACTAATATCTTTGTATCAAATACAAAATTTAAAAAATACAGAATTGCAAAAAAAAAGTAGATTAATAGAAAGTATACTATATTATCTCAATTAATATTAATATAATATCATAAAATTAATAGCAAATATACAAGTACAACTAGTAAAGTTGTTCAAATATTTACACAATCTCAAATCTTTAGCACTAATCTTCTCACCTGTAAATATAAGCAATCAATATATATAATCTATTATATTACAACTTAAAGAGCTAAAAAAAAACAAATACATATAGTAAAGAATATAGAAATAAAAAAATGCAAGTCATACAAATAGAGCAAGTAATTAAACTTAATCAAGCTAACTTTTAACATAATCATGACAGAATACTGAATAATATTCTAAATAAAGAAGTTTTATCTATTTTAATTAACAAAGTATATTAAAATAAATATCTTATAGAATATCTAACTGAAGTTAAAAATCCAGTATGAAAATATTTTAATTAATAATACAGAAAATATAATATATAAAACTGGTCATCTTAATAATGAAAAGATATTTATAAACTAATAGAATTAATAAAAAGTCACATATTTAATCTAATAATGAAATCTATTACAATTAAAGAACTTCAAGATCAAATAGTATTGATTTACTCTAATAAAACTATAGGAATTAATCTTATTAAAAATACATTTTAACAATATTATGAAAGCAAGATTCATATAATACTTATTATACTTTTTAATAAGTATCTAGAAAAATAAGATATATCTCATGAATGAAAACAAACCAGTATTATTCTCATTCCTAAATCAACAAACTAGAAGAGAAATCTAGATATAACAAGATCAATAACTTTTCTTGACATAGCATAAAAATTGTTTACATAAATTATTACTAGTCATATCTTAAATATCTATACTAATCATAATATTTTTAAAGATAATAACTTCTCAATATTAAAAAACATTATTATAAACAGTTCATTACATATAATCAATAATATAATAGAAGATGTATATAAATACAAAAAAGAACTCTAATATGTCTTCCAGGATATGCATAGAATATATAACTTAGTTAGTTGACCAATATTAAACTTAATCTAATGTGAATAAAAATAAATTCTAAATATATCACATTATTACAAAATATTCAAGTAAATAGATTTGACCAAATATATATAGAATATAGGCTAATAGAACTATATCTAATAGGAGATTATCTAGATTAATAAGAAGTACACTTCCTAATTCTATAGTGTATTTTCTATAATTTACTTTTATGCATGATTAACTCTGTTAAAAATACTTATGGATATAATATTAATTAAATATTCACTTTTTGCATTTTCAATCAGATTAAATTAATATAAATATAGCAAGCCTAGTATTTATGAATGATATAATCTGAATTTCTAATTTCAAAAAAACTATAACTGATATTCTTAAGCTTACACAAGAATTCTATAATATGTGTAATATAAAAATTAACACTAATAAAACAAAAGCAATCTTAATCAACTTATTAAAACTGAATGAAGATATCAAGCTATCCTTTCAATAATTCAAATCAGAAATAAAAATTGTCTTATCCAATAATTATACTAAATATCTAGAAATTTTAATTAGTACAGATAAAAAGTTCAAAGCTTAACAATAGCAAATCAAAGTAAAAATTAATTCAATAATATTTATACTTGAAAAAAAATATATCACAGACAAGCAGGTAATATATATCTTCAACAAAGTTTTATTCCTCATAATAGAATATAAAATCTAGTTTTTCATCTCATCAAATATCTTCTGTAATATAATAATAAGAAAAATCAAAAAAGTTATCAAGCAAAAAATATTATTATTCTCAAATAGTCTAGACTCAATATCATTTTATCCAGTATAACTTACACAAGACAATATTTTTAATATCTTAGCATGACACAAAATTTTAGAATTATTTTTCTAACTTAATGACAACACATTAGTTGATATGACTACTTATATTAGACTTTAGCAACTATAATTCTAATGATGATTAGAAATCTCAATATTAGTCTCACCTACATCTGAACTAAGTTCTATTAGAAAAAATTTAATTGCAAGTATTATTCTACTAATATATTTTTATAATATTTTCTTTTAATTTACAAATAATAATAACTCAATATCACAAATAATCTTCTTAAATAACCTCTAATATAAATTTTAAATAACTGATCAGATTATAGATAAGATTATAAATTATTAGTTCAAGATAACATATTCTTTTTATCATAATTAACTAAATATAATAATTCATAATTCATATCATGAAAATAATACAAATACAAATATAAAGATATAGCATATAGATATAAATCAAAATGATTTACAAACTTAAAATAAAGAGTAACTATATCAAATATATCTAATAGAATAATTATTACTAATAAATAATATGGCATAATTCAAGAATATTATGAGATATCAGAATATAAAGTCTCAAAATACTTTAATAGTAACTCAGCCTTTTATACAAAATGACAAATCCTAAAATTAAAAATAAATATACTAAATTTTTTACAGATAGATTTATAATAAATGCAAGATCTTTAATAATAATAGCTAAAGCAGTATGAATAATATAGCTCTTCTTTTAATTTTAATTTCAAATTTACTATAAAAAATCCAATCTTTATCATTAAAACAGAACTATTTGCAATTTGTGCTCTATTAAAAATTCTTCTTTCAAACTTTAATATCTGGATCTCAATTGATAATTAATTAGTAATATAAAAATTTAATTATAACATAATATATCATATCAAATAATTCACAAAATAACTTTATTAATAATCAAACTGGCCATTTTGAAAAATTCTAGTTCATAATATTAATATAAATAACTTAAATATAATACTTAATAAAGTTAAAGAATACTTAAATAATCTAAATAATAAGATAACTGAACAATTAGTTAATTAGGATCACAAATTAAAATATCTGTTTATTAATTATTATAATATACCAATATCTAAATTTATACTAATTTTTAATCAAAATATAAAAATAGAATCAAATTTATAGTAATTTCTTAAAAAATATTATCACAATATATATATAATTAAATAGTAATACAAAAATAAAGTTAATAAAATATTTTAATCACTATATCAAAAAATAAACTGGATATCTATTTTTCAAGTAAAGAATCAAGATGGAAAAGTAAATAATAACATAATAAATATATACTTATTCAAAACTAGAATTTTTTTTATTAAAATATTTTATAACATATTATCAACTCTTCAAAATCTCAAACTCTGCAAGTCACACATATATATATAAAGATAATCATTATTTAATTTATAATAACACACAGGAAGATTAAAGAAATATTTAATTTTGTTTATTAAATAAGCATACTAGAATAATATCAAATAATAACTATTAATAATTCTTGAAAAACTAGTTATATCATTACTAAAAAATTCTAATAATAAAATCTCACAACATATAATTAAACTATACTTTCAAAAATTAATAATCTTTAAAGAGCTTTTCAATACTACTAATCATAATATACTTAATCTAATATTATTATATGAACTCATACCTAAAGAACTAATTCAGTTTCTTTGTAATTAACAAATTCTGATTTTAACAGCCAGAATATTATTAATAAAATTTATAAAATAGATTTCTAATAACTTTTATACTGTTATAATATAGATTTTTTATATATAATTTATTAATATTAGTTATTTTATACTCGTATTTTTATTGAACAATTATTTAGTTATATTTTATTAGACAATAATTAAGATAATATTATTGGTAGATATTTTTAGATAATTTTATAAGCATAATATTCATAATGAAATTATTATAGCAAAGTTAGCAAAACTATTATAGTAAAATTAGTAATATTATCATAATAAAACTAACATTATGATACTAGTAAAAGTAACATTTAGATTATAACAAAAGTATTATTTGTAAAATCTCTAAAATGTATAAAAGTAATGTATCTTAATTAGAAATTAAAAAAAAAGTTAATAAATAAAATAAATAAAAATAAATAAAATGACTTAATAAATAATAAATAAACTAATAAATTAAATAATAATAAGGCAAAATAATAATTTAAATATAATAATGTTATAAATTTAATGATCTTTATTAATAATATCTTATTTATTATCATATATTTCTTATATTATGATTTCAGATCACATTCTGACTAACTATGTCATGAATATACTCTTATTACCTATTTTTAATCTCATTATAATCATAGTCTAATGCCTATTACATTATATTTATAATTATATTAATCTCTCTCACCCATAATTAATAATATCTTTATTATATATTATCTTAGCAAATATTATATATAAAGTTATTAATCTATCATGAAATAATCTTTTCAAGAGGTACCAAAAATAGTAACAATACTAATACTTGATTATCTAGATATAAAACAATTAATTAAAAAGAAAAAATAATAGGAATCACACAGAAAAAGAAAATACAATATATATCAAGTAATAAAGATTATTCAAAAGGATTATTAGCTATAATTCCATATCAAACTATTATCAGAATTTGGAAAGATCTATTTTTTTATATATATAGTTATCAAAAAAATATTCATCAAAATAAATAATATCCTTCACAAGCAATTTTAAAAAAAATATATTAATTTAATACAAGATATAAGTATCTTACATATTAAATCAAGCAAAATTATTTTACTAGTAGAACTGGTTTAGTCTTAGATAGATCCAAGATAACTAGTCATATCTTATATTTTAAATATAATATGAATAATCTCTAATTTATCATCTATTAAATATATTTAACATAAAATTAATATAAACAAGAAATAAGACTATATTGTAGTAATTTAAATAATAATAATAATAATAATTTTTTGCATCTTCTTGTCAATCTCTTGATCTAAGTTATTCAAGATGAAAAAACTATCATAACTATTCTTTTATCATAATAATTTACAAAGTCTCATAATCAAATATGATTTACTACTCATAAGCTCTTATATTTTATTAAGTTTTTTTTCTTTTCTATACTTTTTTACAATTAATAATTTACCTAAAAATTATAAATAATTACAAAAATAATAAAATCTTTTTTCTTAATTTTTTTTTCTTTTTCTTTCTTCATCTAGTTTTATAACTAATATATTAATTAATCTATCACACAAGAATAACGTAATAAAAAAAATATTTCAAAAACTCCTCTAACTCCAACATCATCTATAGAATATTTCAAAAATGCTCTTGGTTTTCAATTCTCTCTCCAAGTAAATAAGTTGATAGCTATTCCCTCTATTTTATCAACTGATAAATTTTCAGATATACTCCAAAAATGCCAAGCCTAATATATGCAAAAATTCATATGATAGATCATTTGATATATATAGTTCACATGTTAAATATGCAAAAAAAGATAATTAATATCAGTATATAATCCAATCAATAAATATAATTAGAAATCATCCTATCTGAATATAATCATACTAAAAATAATATTATAATATTACATAATAATATAAAAGATAATGAAGTCTATCAATCAAATATTAATGAATAAGAATGAGAAATTATTATCAGTATCAAAGATACTGAAGTTGACTAGCAAAAAATTTACTTCCTAATCAATTACCTAAAAATAATATTATCTATATTAATGACAAACTAGCAGAATTATATAACTTTTTTAAAGTAAAATCCATTACTATAAATAAAAAAAAATACATTTATACAGAATTTTTCTCTGTCAAGTCACAAGATCAGACCAATCATATTTCTCTTGATAATAATTTCCTAATAATTAATCATTTAGCATTCTCAATCAAGATCAATTCAAACATAATAATTGTAATTAGAAATATCCTCTTGAATATTACAATTAAACAAATCTGAATAATTATATCTTAATTTAAAGAAATTCAAGAAATTAAATGGAAAATAGTCAACAAATAAATCTACACAACTATTTAATATAATATAGAAGAACAAGTAAAAACTACTATCAATGAATAATTAATATTACTTGAAACAGATAGGATATAATTACTATTACTTCTAAATCAACATGAAGTTATTCAAAAAAAAGATATCTTCTCAATCAAATTAGTAAATTTATCTTATGATATAATAGCATATAAATTAGATAATATTCTTTAAAAAATTAATGCAAAAACATGATTTATCTCAAGATCTCCAGTCAAATATAACAGATAGAAAATAGCTATTATTAGCTTTGAAACTAAAATAGACATGACAGAAGCTATGCTAAAAAAACTAGTTTTACAAAACTCATAATTATAATAGGAATAAATTGACACAAAAGTATGTAATATCTATTTCTCTCATATACATATCACAAAGCTTTATATAGTCAAAAACAAAAAGACTAGATCATATAATTAACTTAATAAGCTATATAAAAATTATCATATCATTTATTGTAAACTAATTATCTCATCTTCTATCCTAAACTTCAAAAAAGCTCTTTTAAACAAAACTAACATATCTAATCAATCAAGCAAAACTGAAAATAATGTTAAAAATAATTAAATACTATTACTTATAATTTCAGATAATCATGTTATAGTTAATAATTTACAAACACATAAAATTAACAAGGCAAACTCTATATATATAAATAAATAATCCAATAATTATAACAAGATATAGATAAATTTTCTAGTGATATTGATAATATTTTTTTCAAGATTAATAATATTAAGGAAAAGTTAGATCACATTATTAATATTATTAAGTCAACTAATTCAAATACAATACTAATCACACTAATAATACCAACACTCCCTGAACTAATACCTCTTAAAAATAATAATAATAATAATAAAAGTACATATAATGATATTCTTAAACAAAATGAAAAGTTAAAAATAAGTAATAGCTTATTAGTTAAAATAATTATCAAACTAATATCTCAACTCACAACTCTTAAAGAGTAGCATATACAGCTAGTAAATAAATTTAGTTAAATAAAACAATAATTTAATAATGAATTATCCTTATAATTTCACAGAAAATACCAATTTCAAATTCACATCAGAAATCTATATTAATAATTCCAACCTCAACAAAAATTTATATATATATAATAATCTTTTCTCTTCTTCTTTTAATATGTCAATAGGCATAATAAATATTAGGAAACTTCATAATTCAAACAAAACATAAGATATAATTATATTTTTTTTAAATCTCAAAACAGATCTTCTAATTATCACAGAAACTAAACTTATAAATCAACAAGCTAAATTTATATTTTATATTCTAACAAATATACTCATCTATGGATAACTAATAAATCTCAATTATTTAATATAGGAATAAGTATACTAATTAATCTCTTTTGATTAAGACACATACAAAAAACTATCAAAATTCCGGGAAGACTAATACATATATCATTAGTCTTTACAGGTAATATCAAAATCAAAGTTATAACTATATATCTATCAGTATCTAATTTAAAAAAAGATTATTAAATCAAAAGAATAATAGTATACTATATAAATAGAATTATATTACAAGTAAATCTTTTTATAATTGGAGATGATTTTAATGAATACTTATTTGATTTATTAAAAAATAGCCTATCATTACTACTTAATACTTATACTCAAATATCAATGCATATACATGATTAAGAATTAATTCCAAAAGATACTTGGATATAATCTGATATAGTCACAGTTTAGTCTCAACTATCAATCAATTAAATATCTCAGATCCATACTGGATAATAACTGATCATTTGATAATATAGTTATCTTTCAATCTCTTTTCTATACTTTGCAGAACTTCTCTTTCAGTAATCAAAAGATGGAAAAAAAAGATTAGCATATATTATTAAAAATACTTCTCAAGATAATTGGATACTATTTGAAGAAATTGTTAATTCACATCCAAAAATTAATGCAGACTTCACAAATTAATTAATATTAGAATCATAAACTACAATCAAGCACATATTTTTAGATATTGCTAATTAAGTATTCAAAAAAAAATTTATATCTTTTTATTAAACAAAAAGTATCAAAAATATAAAATTACAAAAAAAGCAGATTAATAGAAAGTATACTTTATTATCTTAACTAATATTAATATAATATCACAAAATTAATAGCAAATACATAAATACAACTAGTAAAGTTGTTCAAACATCTACATACTATTGAATCTTCAGCTTCAATTTTCTCATTTATAAATATAAATAACAAATATATAATATTCATTATATTATAACTTAAAGAACTAAGAAAACAGATAGCAAAGAATATTGAAAATAAAAAAGCATAAGCTATACAAATAAAATAAGTAATCAAGTATAATCAAGCCAATCTTTAATATAATTATAGTATAATGCTATACAATATTCTTAATCTTAATAAGGAAGTTTTATCTATATTAATTAACAAAGTATATCAAAATAAGTATTTAATAAAATATCTAACTGAAGTTAAAAATGTAGTATGTGATTATTTTAATTAATAGCACAGAAAGTATAATATATAAAACTGACTATCCTAATAATGAAAAGATATCTATGAACTAATAGAATCAATAAAAAGTTATGTGTTTAATCCAGTTATAGAATCAATTATAATTAAAGAACTTCAAGATCAAATAATATTAATCCATCCTAATAAAGCTGTAGGAATTAATCATATTAAAAATGTATTTTAGTAATATTGCAGAAGTAAAATTCACATAATGCTTACTATACTTTTTAATAAGTATTTAGAGGAATAAGATATATCTCATGAATGGAAATAGATCAGTATTATTCTCATTTCTAAACTAATAAACTGAAAGAGAAATCTAGATATAACAAGATCAATAACTCTTCTTGATACAGCTCAAAAGATATTTACAAGAATTATTACCAATTATATATCAACTGTCTGCATCAAGTATAATATTCTTAAAGAAAATAACTTCTTAATATTAAAAAATACTACTATAAATAGTTTATTACATATAATTAATAATATAATAGAAGATATATGTGAATATAAAAAAGAACTTTGATATATCTTTCAAGATATACATAGAGTATATGACTCAGTCAGTTGATCAATATTAAAGCTCAGCCTATTACAGATAAAAATAAATTTTAAATACATCAAGCTATTATAAACTATTCAAACAAATAGACTTAATTAAATATATATAGAATATGAACTTACAAAATTATATCTAATGGAAGATGATCTAGATTAAGAAAAAATATATTCTCTAATCCTATAGTGTATTTTCTATAATCCACTATTATATATAATTGATTTTATCAAAAATACTCATAAATATAATATTAATAACTCAAACATTTGCTTTCTATACTTTCAATCAGATCAAATCAACATTAATATAGCAAGCCTAGTATTTATAGATAACATAGTCTGGATATCTAATTCCAAAAAAATTATAACTGACATTCTTAAGCATATATAAGAATTCTATAATATGTGTGATATAGAAATTAATACTAATAAAATAGAAGCAGTCTCAATTAATCCATCAAAATTGAATGAAGATATTAAACTATCCTTTTAACAATCCAAACCAGAAATAAGAATTATCTTATTCAAAAATTATACCAAATATTTAGAAATTTTAATTAGCGCAAACAGAAAGTTCAAAGCTCAACAATAGCAAATTAATATTAAAATCAATTCAATACTTGAAAAAAAATATCACAGATAAATAGGTAATATATATTTTTAATAAAGTTTTATTTCTTATTATAGAATATAAAATCTAGCTTTTCACATTATCAAGTACTTTTTATAATATAATAATGAGAAAAATCAAAAAAGTTATCAAGCAAAAAATATCACTACCCTTAGATAATTTAGACTTAATACTATTTCATCTAGTATAACTTGCACAAGATAATATCTTTGATATCTTAGCATGATACAAAATTTCAGAATTATTTCTCTGATTTAATGATAGTTCATTAGTTGATTTAATTATTTATATTAGACTCTAACAATTACAGTTTCAAAGATAATCAAAAATCTTAGTACTAGTCTCATCTATATCTGAATCAAGTCCAATCAGAAAAAATTTAATTATAAGTATTATTCTATTAATATATCTTTATAATATTTTCTTCTGATCTATAAATAATGATAATTATATGAAATACTAATAATAAACCAATTACACAGATCTATTATAATCAGAAAAAATAATATTGTGAAATAGGAATTTATCATTAATCTAAAGAAAGGACTAATATAAAAAGAAGTAAATGGAATCTACCAGAAGATTATTAGCATATAATCAATTATCACAATATCAAAAATAGGAGTAACCTATAATTAAAATGAAAGAAATAATTATATATAAGACTTTAGACAGATATTCCTATTAAAATCTAATAAAAACAAGAAAAGATGGATACATTATGAATAGCTATCAGTAAAAAATAAATCTAATAACTATGTACACCTATCAACAAATCTAACAATAGCACATAAACAAATGAAAAGAATATTAAAAAAAATAAAATAGGCAGAATATTCATATACTAAAGAAGTAATTATATATTGTGAAAGTAAAACAAGAAAAGAAAATAATACTACAAGAACAACTAGCAGAAATACAAGATATATACTATCACTACAAAGATAAATCATAAAGAAACATATAAGAATTTGTTAAAAAATGTGAAGAATATGAAAGATGTGTATTTGCTAATCTTCTAAAAACAAAAATCAAAATTTATGTGATAGAAAGAAATGCAAAAATAGTAAAACTATTACAAGATATTAAAATTCTCAAAGAATAAAATAGTTTACTACAAAAAAAAATACTTGATGATAAAAAAAAATTAAATATTATCAAAAAAGACTTAGAAACACAAATAATAAACTCTTACTAAATGCAAAATTATCACAAATAACTAAATAGAAAAACAAACTAGAACAAGCTACTATTGATCTAAATTTTTATAAAGAACTATATAACAGAGCAAAATCATATTACTGAAAACTCAAAATAGAAAAAGAAATATGTATAAAAAAAAGAAAAAATAAGACAAATAAAAATAAATAGAACAAGAAGAAAAAGATAAACTTAAACAAGAAAATAAAGAATTATGACATCAACTAAAATAATAAAAATAATATCCACCACCATAATTGATATCACCATTACCAATTATATCTATTTATCTTTTAAACAAAGAATACATTAAAGGACTAACACAAAAAAATATCAGACATAATACTTTTATAAAATCATATCAACCTAAAAGAAAAATGCAAAAAAGAAATCAATCTAGATCATATTTCACATTATGATCATTAAACTTCTAATCAAGATTCAAATTACATTTAATATCACAATTATCAAGCAAAAGTAGGATAATCAAATCCAAGAAAAATACATAATCTAGTATAAGCTCTAGACAAGAAAGAGGATAATACTCACTTAACAGAAGAAGTAATCAAATATCTAGATTCCAATCAAGATCACAATCAAGATCATCAAATTATGATAAAAGCCAACCTAAGAGAAATGCACAATCTAGTACAAGTTCTAGACAAGAAAAAAATTATAATGATCAAGATTATTAGAACAATACTATTCATATGAACAAGATTGGTATACTCAAGAAATAAATCAGTTAGAAATAATAGATCAAATCAACTTAGAATAATAAATTCTTAAAGAAATAGAAATAGAAATTAAAAAAGAAGACATATATGAATAATAAATTAATGTTATCAACAGATCATAATCATTATTAAGAGATCCTCTAGTTATGATACTAATAGCAGAATTATTATAAGAAAGAATGATACAAAGGATATTATCACAATCATAATCTAGTTCAAGAAAGAATTATTTAATAAGATCAAGTATATCTAAATCTTTCAGAATCATAGAAAACAGAATACCATTACAAATATTAATATAAGAAGAACTAATTACAGTATAAATATCACAATTCTATTACAACTTTAATATCAATATATATTAGACTTATATTGTAATTATCAATGATCAATAAATTTAGATAAGAATAGAATCACACTCTGACAAAGACTACATGCCATCACAAATGATAAGAAGACTAAATATTCAAAAAAAATAAGTAAATGAATAGTTTGACTATCTTAGATATAAAATAATAGTAATCTATAATACAAAAAAACTAGCAGAATTAGAATTTGAAAACTTTGCTATAGAATTAAATGACAAAAATAATATCAAACAAATATAATAATTGGATTAATGAATCCAATAACTGATAAAAAGAATATTACATTATAATCAAATCAGAAATAATACAAGAAATTGACTTAATATATCCAATATAAAATATAATTTCAGTAGCAAATCCAGCATACATATTAATACAAGAATAATAATATTTAAAAGCTAAAGCTACAGAATTATCAGATCTATTATAATAAATATCATTATCAGAAATAATTCAACATAATATCACATTAATAGAACAAGATCCTTGAAAAATAATAACTAATAAAATAGAATTAGATTCCTGAATCATCATAATAAAAATAAGAAAAAGACTAATATATGTATTAAATATACTATATAACAATAATGAAATATATATATTATAATGAAATAAAAATGCTAAAATAATGCCAGAATTATGACAAACTCCTAGAGGAAAAATGAATCTAAAAGATCTTGACTCTATTACTAGATATATTAAAAAAACAAAAGAAGAAATAATATTAGAAATAAAATCATGATAGATAAAAGATATGATAATAGATGTGATGTATATATAATATACAAAACAAGATAACCAAAACTAATAATAGAAGAAGCAAAAAAGACTAAAAATAAAGAATAGATACTAATATCTCTTGATAAATATCAAATATTATCAAAACTCGGACTAATGATAGGAACACATAACAAATATCATTCAGAAATAATTTAACAAATAAAAGAATAACTAAATAACAATAACATATAAGAAATAATAAAAGAACAAGAATCTAAACAAAATAATATAAAAGAATGAACAATTGGAAAGAAAGAATAGACAAAAAAATCTATAAAAGACTTAAATAAATAATAATGAAAAGAATTATTGCAATAACTACCAATTTCAGGGGAATACTAAAATAGAGTAGTGGATTAAGATCAATCCAGATCAAGTCAATCCAAAGCAAAAATAAATTGAATTGAGAGTATACAAATAAATATACACGTGCCAGGATTTTATTGATCTGAATAATTTTGCTATAATTATTCAAAATTTCTTATTGACTACTTGGCAACGTTTCTCTTGTATATATGTTTTGAGAGGAGAGATAAATGCTAATAAGACTAACAAACACAAGCTCATAATTAAAACTTCTATTATAATAAGCACGGAATAAACTATACGTATTATTTCTCATATTATTACTATAGTTAAGCTTTAAAAATATAAGAAATAAATGAAAAATGTACTTCTATATTTAATATTAACAAACTATTAGAAATTTCGAAAAAAGAATTTGATGAGCTATAGCCACTTGTTACCAATATATGGATGCGCTTCAATAGCTAGAAATCTCTTAATGGTAATTTCTGGATCATCTATGTATGTTATTTTATGAAATATCAAAAATCAAGCGAAAGAAAAGAAGGCGTTCCAGTTAAGAAGTGGAAAAAAACCAGCAAACGTGATGCTGACATCTGTGAAGCCAAAATAAAGATTACATTTATCTTTACAACTCAGTTAATCCGAATCAAGCATTATAAAA
Source organism: Ambispora leptoticha (assembly GCA_910591765.1). Taxonomy (NCBI): domain Eukaryota; kingdom Fungi; phylum Glomeromycota; class Glomeromycetes; order Archaeosporales; family Ambisporaceae; genus Ambispora; species Ambispora leptoticha. Next base: position 22,327 of record CAJVPS010000110.1, on the reverse strand, counting down.
ATACTCCTAATCATACACATCCTATCAAGGATAATGATAAATTAAAGCATCCTGAAGTTATCAGGCAATTGGTCGCTGAAGAAGCTGACAAATCATATGCTTTACCAGCTATCGTCATTACTGTTAAGGAGCTCACAGAAAAAAAAGGTCTCAGTGCTATCACTCAAAATCTGCACCATACCAAAGTCACCAACATCCAACAAAAATTGTGTGAACCATCAATAGCTTATCTTATTGGCAAGGGAAACTTAGAATCAGATATCCAAAATGTCCTCAAATTTTTGGTTATTAAGAATTATAAAGTTGAATGCTTTCATATAATGCATAAATCACAACAATTATCACAAGGTTTTTGCTTTGCGAATCCTGAGCAGTCAGAAAAACTATGGCACCATAGGTGATTGACTCTTATTGACTCTACTCATAATACTAATAAACATTTATGGCGTCTTTTTACCTTATACGTCCGCAATAGGTATGGTTGCTGAAATATTGGTACCCATTTTTTTGTGAGTGGTGAAGATAGTAGTACAGTTATCATGGCGTTAAAGGTGGTTCGTGGGTTTGTACCTCATTGACATTCTCGGTATTTTTTGTATGATCAAAGTAGCGTCAAAATAAATAATATTGCAAATGTCTTTTCAGACCTTGAACACGGTAAGCAGAACTGTGACATAATTTTGTGCACAGTACATATAATGCATACTTGACTCCAAAAGGTTTATCATTTGGCAACCCGTAATCAATTGGTTTTGGCAATGCATAAATAAACATGAATCAGTTGTGAGAAGGTTATTCACAATGCCATTGCATCCTATCCTATTCCGGATATAATTCATTATATTAACCATAATTATATTAGAAACACGGAAAGATAGGCTCTTTAGGCATGTCAGCACTCACCTCTTTTATTACAGGTCACCGCTGAAATCATATCACAGTGAACTAAAATGTACAACACATAAAAAATATGGGCTTATAGATATGTATTTTTTTTATGTAATGATCTCTATGATGAATTTCTGTTAATGCAGAATACAGTTAAAGCTCTATATAATAATGGATTGTTGGTAAATCTATTTTTTAGGAGCATCTCATAAAATCATGGAGCTTGATGATAAAAAGCAGCTTGATTTGGAAAAAGCGGCCTTTAACTTCAATCAGAAATGAATCTCTATAGCTGATCTTGACAATGAGATTCTTGAGGAAGTTCATCAATTTCCATATCCTATTCAAAAGTTAATTGCAAACAAGGCTATGACCATGAGCGCAAGGATTACAAAGGGAAAGCCAATACCAAACTTAACATCTCCAAAATGTAACTGTTTGTTTTTTCGCTGCTATATACTTTCTTGCTGGCACATCCTACACCAACACCTCTTTGATTCTGATAAATTATTAATGATCAATATTTGAAAAGAATTCCAGCAGATGTTCGCGGAGGCTGATTTTGAAATATATGAGCACTGTGAGAGAATTGAAATATTGGAATCTGTTCAGACTCCAGCAAAGAGAGAAGCAGAATCATGAAGGTTACAAGTGAGTGAGCTAATGGAGAGGGTGCGGGATAGGTATTGGATGGTTGAGAATAGAGATGATTCAGATACAACCAAAATATTTATTGCATCTTTAAATTCATAATTGAATTCATTTTTTGTAAATTTATAGATTTTATTTATTCTTTTAATTATTAAATTAATATTACACTTTGTTATTTGAAAGATTATGAAGTTTTCTATAATTTGTCATTATAATAATCATTATGTACTTTTGTTATTGTTTCATATTATTACTATTATTGCATTATTATTTGTTTTCATTATTGTTTCCTATCATTATTATTTTGTATTATTTGCTTTTGTTAGTTATTGGCATAATCTATGCTCTATATTCTCTTAAATATGTCTTATAATGAAATTTCTAGCGATTTGATAGTATTATCAGAAATTGAGTACATAGTCATATGATCAATATCACATGATCAGGATTGAGTGAATCCTGCTTGAATCTCTAAATCACATAAAACTACCCTGCTTTAGTGGACCTCCAATTTCAGAAAAAATATGGAAACTATTAGAATAAAATTAACAAAATTTTGAATAACATATAAGTAAAATAGAAGTAATAAAAGGAGCAAACTTTCTTATAGAAATAATAGAAGAAAAATAATCTCACTCTACATAATTATATAATTTGAATAAACAAGTAACAAATGAAATAAAAAAATAAATTCAGAAACTTCTAGAACAAGAACTAATCAAACTATTAAAATTAGCATAGCAAGCCATATGCATAGCTGTAAAGAAAAAAAAGATCCAATTATAAAATAATCAGACTGGAGAATATGCCAAGATTGGAAAGGACTTAATAAAAGAATAGTTAATATACAATATATATTTTTTAACATAAGAAAAATACTTGGAAAAATTAGATAATACAAATACTTTACAATACTAAATATATTTTCAGGATATTATTATATTAAGAATAAAAGAAAAAGATAGAGACTACTTTACATATATTATAGAAGGAATGAGTCAATTTAGATCAACACGAATATTCTTTGGAGCAAAAAATGCTCTTGCATTCTTTTAGAAAACAATAGAAGAAATACTAAAACCAGTAATCTTCAAAGATTAGATACATGTATATATCAATAATATAACTATCAGAGTAAATAATGAAGAAGAAATGATCACAAGACTAAATACTATACTAGAACTACTCAAACAAAATAAAATTATCTAAATGTTAATTTATACAAAAAGAAATAGAAATCTTAGAATGACTAATATTATAAAATGAATAAAGAATAATATTAAAATGAATTCAAATAATCAAAGAATGGAAATGGCCAAAAGTATTACTATCATTTCTTGAAATAATCAACTATCTCACAATATATATACCAAAATGCACAGAATTAATAGAAAAAATATGATGATATAAAAAAAGATCAGATAGATAATTTAATAATGGAAAAAGAAGCTAAATAGATATTTAACTAATTAAAAGAATCAATAATCAAAAAACTAGTAATGAAATATTTAGACTTTATGAAATCAATAAAAATATATACAGATGCAAGTAAAATAGGTGCAGAAGTAGTATTGATACAAGATTAAGGAATTATTAAATACTTCTTAAGAAAATTTAATACCAATAAATAAAAATAATGAAACATATATAAAGAAGTAAAGATAATTAAAATAGCAATAAATAAGTTTTACCATTATCTGCAATCATATGTTAATAGAATACCAATGATAAAACTATACTGTGACAATATATTACTAGTAAAAATAATACATGGAAAAAGAATATCTATATCAAACCAAATATTAAAAATATTAGTAAATATTATGAATATGAATATTAAAATTGAAAAAATAAAAGGAAAAGACAATATCATTACAGATGCTCTAAGCAGAAGATATAATTCAGATTATCAATCTAAAACAAATCAAATAAAAAAATAAAAACCTGAAGAACTAGCTAATAATAAACAAATATAAGAAAATATTAGATTAATAATAAAGAAATAAAAGAAATAAACTAAAAACTTCCAGACTAATTTATCCTAATAATTAGAATAATACTTTAATAATTAGCATCATCTATGATTAAAATAAGATATTTATAATATATCAGTTATAATTAAAATAATAAAATAAAATATAAATATCTATATCTTTGGCATTGTGATCTCAAAAGAAATATGATATATAGAAATATTTTTATGATATTATACTATTATCTGTCTTAATTCATATTGCATGTCTTGATTGATCTCTACTTAGTACTCATGATTTTACCAGTATTATTAAGATTTTATCAGCCTTTGTCTTTTTATAAATAATAATTTAATGATTATGAGATTTGATCAAACAGATTATAATTTGAGTAACTTTATTACCTATTGATATCTCTTACTTTTGCTAAAGTAAGAAGAATAATAAGTTGTGTAATAATATATAATATTAATTTACTGATTCATTAAAATATAACTTTATGATTCAAATAAATCACTTAAGTAACAAAGATATTAACCATTAATACTAGACAAAGTAATAACTAATACAATATCCTGATAAAAAAACATATTATCTCTTAGTATCATAATGAAAGAATACTGATAATATTCTTTAAAGATATTATTTACAAGAATCTTAACTATCCTCTTGTATAATATAAGACAATAATACTATATTTGAACATCTCTTGATATTATGATTATAGGAATGATAAGTTATGAGCTGAGAAATAATTCACCATGCATAATTATTAATTATAATATTTAATCTACCTATTATTAGGATTTGGAATACAATGACACTGTTTGAATGAATAAGGAAAAGAATGTCCTAGAGAAAATTTAATCAACATAAGTCATGAATTTAGAGATTAATCTATCATGCAGAAGATTAAACAAAATCTGAAATATTTTGGTTAATAACTTATCTCATGAGTAATTATCTCAATAAACGAATTGTCTACAAGCAAGCAAGTTTGATATTACTCTAAAAAGTTCAAATCCAAATTATCATAGGTATATATTTTAATTATTGGCCTAATCACAATCTCATAATAAAGGTTGAAATAACAAGAAGCTATGATTAGATATAGTGATAACAAAAACTATCAAGTATATCCATCTTATCATTGACATGATTATTCATGTTTTGAGAATCATAACTAAGAAATCTATCTGTGTAATAAGTCAAAAACAGATATGTGAACTTAGGATTTTATTCATGAAAATTCTTTGAACTGAAATAAGAAAATCATATCAAAAGACTATGATTATTATTATGAATTGTATTAAGTCTTGAGTATAATAATATACCAAGATATATAAGAAGATGCTAGTTCAAAAGAGCCATCAGATTAGAACAAACTATCTTATATGATTATTTCATACTTACATTATTAATTGAAAGTAAAACTTATTTAGATCTCTTAGCATTCTACACTTATATTGATTATCAAACTATACTTATACTTTAATATTCAAAAGATCAGAGCTATGTTTGTGATCAAAATAAAATAACAAATGAGAAATATAAAATATGCAAGTAATTATTACAAGAAACTAATATAATAAGTAATATTTTATGAAGATAATTGATAACTAACTATCTTTACAAATCCACTTTTGATATCTGATATAAAAATAATACATGTCAGATGATTATGCCAAATTTATCAGAAATTATAACCTGAAAAGAGATATTGCATTAGAAGAATTTTGTAAATGCAAGAGAGATATAGAGTAGCCCTATATCATTATACTTGAAATATAAAAAAGACAATGGGTAGTCTAGTAACTATTATCCTTTCAAAAATCTTCTTCAAGAGATCCAGATAATAAGTATTAGAAGTACAGTAATAACATCTCTAACAATCCAGATTTACTATCCATCAATCTTAATAGATTATTAATTTAAGATAATTCATAAATACCATACTATCTGGCTATTACTTGATAAATGTAATAAATTATCAGTAATCCAGACTGCAATCAACTCTAATGGGATATATCAATAAGAAAATAAGTGAGCTATCACCAAATGATACTCTAGAAATAAAAGAATCTATAATAGTAAAGAGTTTGAAAATAGAAAAAAATAAACTAACTCTTCAATTTCTATATGAAATCAATACAATTCGCAAAAATAATGTTGTCTGCTAGAATCTTGATATAATAACTGGAATAGAACATGGTATAAATATTGATACTAGAACTAAGTAAAAATCATAATACCCACAGGGTGAGAACACATAATAGATGATGCTACCAAGTGATATTCCAGACATTCATAAAGCCAAAGATATTCAAAGACTAGTAAAATAACAGTAATAACAATAAAATAATGATAAAATATAAATAACAAAGCAATATCAAGAATTACAACTTCTAATCTAACAAAATGGAAAGTAGATCTTGCAAAGAAATGATAAATAACTCACTAATAAACCAACATGAAAATAACATCATATACCTATGAGTTATCACTAGATCAGACATCATGATATCATACAGCTACTATCTAAAAGACTCATGTACAAGTTTATTTTGTGATTATACAAAAATACTAGTATAACCTAAAATAAAGATCATTATTATTGAAGATAATATAGGAGTAGGAAAAAGCATACTTGCATGTATGCTTATCAGATATATGCAAGAAAAAGAATATAATATAATTAATATTGACAAACTAATTAAATAATAGGAAATATTCAAGTTATTCACATATGACCCTGAAAAATAGTACTTTACATTTCAAATAGAAGTAGTCCAATTCAGAATAAAATAATTAAATGATGTCATAAGACAAAAACCAAACTATATTATCATATCACAAATACACATAACAGGATAAATATTCTGGTAAATACTGAAAGAAAAATACAGAAGATCAGAAATAGAAACTTCAATACTTAAAGAACTATACAATAATAAAGTAAATAACTATTTAAAAGAAGTAATCATAATATATTTAGAATCATTAATAGAAGAAATAATCAAACAAGTACCAAAAAGAAGAAAGATAATTATCTGACTCATACCTAATATAATTACATTAACAATATTTTAAATTAATACATATCATATATCCAAAGTAACAAATAATAATTATCCAGATTAATATCACTAAAGAATTAATATTTGAAGAAGTAATTATATGATAGAATAAATAAGATGAAAAATTAACTATCAAGAATAAAGTCTGGCTAAATATCCAAACCTACAAGAAAAATAGACATAGCAAATTAGATATAGACATCTAAAACAAGAATAAAAATGACTAATATTATAAAATATCAGAAGAATAATTAGAGAAATTAATATAACCGAAACTGATGCATTCAAAAATTATAATTCAATATAAAAACAACTATAAGAAATAATTAACACTATAAAAATAATAAAAAGAAAATTAATAATTATATTAAAAGTTAATAAATCACTTATCTTAATATAAAGAATCCAAAACATAACACAAAAATTATCAAAATCATAATATCACGATCATAAACTGGAAAAATCTAATAAAAATTCAGAAAACAAGAAATCCACTGAATCAGGAAAAGATAAAAAAAAGATAAATGAAAGGATAGCTATAATTAAAAGAATACTCAATCTAGAAATAAATTTCAAACAAATAAATAAATAAAGACTTGACAAGATTATAAAAAGAACTGAAGAAATATAAGCAAAATTATGAGATATAACAAAGAATTAATTAAAATGAACATATCATATCAAAATTAGTAAACCAGCTTATCAAACAAAAGAAATCATGACAATTTCTGGAAAATCTAATGAAATAAATAATAAAGAATCCAAACAAACTATTAATCAAATGATAGATAATCTCACAAAAGGAAAAAGAGTTGCAGTAGTTTGTGAAACAAGACTTTTATAAGTAATTAACAGACTTCAACTAGAAAATGACCAATCATTATTAAAAATACTACTAACATATTATAGCTAAAATTCAGCATCAAGAACAGATGGAAAAACAGAAAGACTAGACAAACTATATATGAGATCAAGAATAAATACAAATAGAAATCCTATACTATATTCACCTGAAATAAGTTAACTAGTAGAAATAAAAAATGAAGAAACAGCACCTATCATATTATTCAATTTAACTTCCAAAATAAATCAACATCTTCAATATGAATTATTATAATTAGCAATATCAGACTGATAGATGAAATAGACAAATTAATCGAAAAAAGAAAAACTGACAAGATTTAAATAAATAACTTCAAGATAAAAATAACAAATTAGAATAATTACTAAATAAAATAATAACTAAGAAAAATAACTTAATCAAAGAAAATTAAAAGATAATAAAAGAAAACTTGAACTAATTACAAAAATAAATCAAATTTGATAATGCAGAAAAAAAATAAAATAATAACTTAAAAAATTACTAAAAGAATTACAAGATGAGCAATAACTTATCCTCAGATGAAAATGACATAATATTAAATTTAATAAAATAACTTAGATAAATATGAGAGAAAAATTGAATATTACAAGTAGATAATAATCAACTTCAACTAGAAAATCTACAATAAAAAGAAAACTTAGAATCAAAATAAAAAGAAAATAAAAAATTATAACAAGAAGACAAGAATCAGAACAAAATATTAAAAGATTCCTAATAATAATCAGACAAGAAATGAAAATAATACTGAAATTAGAACCAAATCTGCAACTACATGATCAACAAAATACAATATTTATAAAAATAATAATAAGAAAACTATAGAATGAAATATGAAACAAACACCTATATTATAAAAATACAATATAATAATTAAAAAATAAATTTACAAAAATCATAAAAAAACATAAAAAATAAGTTATAATAATATTGATGAAGAAATCATTATATAAATAAATAATACAGAAATATCAATTAAATTACCAATACTATCAGACAAATCAGAAATAATAGAAAAATTTGAAGACCAATAGAAAGAATAAAGAAATAATCTTACATAATCATGAATCAAATTAGAAGAAGAAATGCTTGAAAAATGAGAAGAAGTAAAGGATCTAATAGAACAACAATTAAAAACTATAAAAAGACAAGACCAGAATCTTCAGAATCAAGAAATAGAAATAAATTGATTAATACAACTATTACAAGATAATGATAATAATAATAATAATAATATGGCAGATGCTAAATAATACATCAGGACATTCAAAATGGAAGTAAACTTTCAAAGACAAGTTGACCAATATAATAAAGTAATCATATAAATAAGTATCATATCAGAATTTGATGAATAAATAGAATTTATATAAAAATAGATAAATATCATAAACAAATTCTTTAAAACAAATGAAATATTATAACTAAAAGATAATGAGATTGATACGTAATAAATTAGAGAACAAGTAAATGTACTAGCCTCACAAGAAACTGCAGAATCATACAATCATTTAAGAGATGAAAAATTAGTTATATCAGCAGATATAAATTGGACAGAATCACAAGTAATATCCTATGCAGGGATAGATAGAATAAATCTAGGATCATGATAACAAGTAGCTAATAAAGAACAAAATAATAAGAATTATCTATGAAGTGCAAATCTGATTAATAAAATAGTATCACAATTTACTAGACAAGTAGCTATTTGATGGAAGAATCTTGAAACAAAATCCAGGACATGATTATCATATTAATATGTAACAAATAACTTGCCAACTGATACAAACCTTATTATATTAAATACTGAAGCATCTAAAGGACTATAACAAACAAGTCATACAAGAAAAATTCCAGATAGGATTATACCTTAAAAATAACTAGACATTATATGAAACTGGTTTATACTTCAAAGAATTAATATACAGAAGTATATGAGAATTCAATATTAATTATGATAATATTTATCATAAAGCTAATATATTTAATATTAATAAAATAAGTAAATAAAATCACTATCTTAGTAGAATATCTAGTAATATATGATTTGAGTATGAAAAATAGATCAATGACATATTTGTTAGAACAGAACAAAAACTATTGCTTAGAGAAGAAACTAATTTCATCTAATTATTCTATATAATATATTTTAATAATATTATTGAAAGATATAGATCACAATAATCAACATTTAATAGATATAATAGACTCATCAGAGAAAGACAATATATTAATGAAATAACTAAGAGAAAAGAATCAGAAGATAATTATAGTAATAATGAATTATCACAAGATCCAGAAGTAAATAATATATGATTTAAATTTACCAGTTATAGTAATGGAACTGAATATTCAACTGAAAGAAATCCAAGAAATCAATATTACAATAACTTGTAAAGTAATAGAAGCAACTCATGAGATAGAGAATGAACAAATTACTTAACCAAAAAATATGCCAAAATATCTAGCCCATGGGAATTTAACAGATATTCATCAAATTTTAGAAATAATAGAAATTATCAATATAATTCTAGATCAAGATCACAAAGTAGAAGTAATTTTCAAGAATGTTGATTTAATTCATACAAAGAAAAATTATACAAAAAAAGATCATATAACAATAAAAATAGTGAAGAAAGAATATATAATCAAGAAAATAAAAGAAATAAAGATGTAATCCAAACATTTGAAGTAAAATAAGAAATCAGCAGATCAAATAATAATAGTAAATGATATTATGATAATAAGTAATATTTTAATTGATCACACTTAGAAAAAAAAATTAATATTATAATAGAATTATTAATAATAGGCATAATAACTGTATTAATAAACATCATATGACCATTACTATTCAAAATAGAAAAAGATTAGACAAGAAATCATATTAAATGATTAATATTATCAACAATATAACAATTCTTCAAAAACAAATTAAAGAAATATATATTCAATTATATAGTAAATATAATAACACATCAGATAGAACAAAATATTGACAAAATACTTGACTATCCAATAACAAATAAGATAGCTACAATAATCATAGACACCATTATCAATGGATTAGAAACTATTATATTTAGATAAAACAAGAAATAATATAGTTTTAACTGAATTAAAACTCAATTTAAATCTGACAACAAAGATCTAATATCAAAAATACATATAATCTAATTGATTATAAAAAAACTAACTCAAGAATCCTCAGAAAAATCTATCAGAATAACAACTGATTTAACATTATATACTGACAATAATAAAAGAACAAATTAAAGCTAATAATAAAATACTTTACTATGTAAATGAAATAATACGACTTAATAAACAACATAACCTATACAAAAATATACAAATTCATATCAACAGATCTATTAAAATACAAAAACTCAGACAAAACTATTTAATCTATAAAATATGTCAAATATTAGTAATAATAATAAAATGATCAATAATATAACAGATATCTTATCCAAAATAGATATCTTGAAAAACTATGACAATAAAAATAACATAATAAAAACATTATCATCAACAACACCAATCAAAAATCATATAATTATTTTGATAAAACTGATACTGATGGAAAAAGAATTTGATTTGAAAATCAATCAAAAAACTGATTCATATATGTGAATGCAATAAAGATAAAGCACAGAAAAATCAGAAACTTCTACAATAATGGATCAAGAAAAATCTATATCTGATAACTGTTATAACTATCAATAATCATACCTAATGACAAACATGTACCAAGAATTTGCTGGATACTTTTACTATAAATTTGACAAGAAATATAAAGATTAATATACTAAAGAATCACAGTACCAAACAATACTATTAATTGATCTATTAGATAATGAATCAGTAAGATCAGATAAAACTATCAAAAGAAAGTCATTATAGAAATCTACTAAATCATTCAACACCAACAAATCTGATAAATAAAAGGACTAATATGACTGGTCATAACCTTTACTAATATAAAATGAAATGACCAATACTACTATCATCTCATCATGAAATAATGAATAGAAAAATAACAAAAAATATGAATAATATAATAAATACTGATCACTTGAAATGGTATGGCATATAGTCAAATATTTTTGTGATAATTCTAACTATCAAGAACAGATATATAATAGAAAAAATCATGACTATTACACACATGATATTTACAAATAATGTAAAAAGAAATAGGATAAATATCAATAAAAAAGATAAATATATGCAAAAAAAGATAAAGAATATCAGATTCTCAAAGATAATGATACTAATAGAAAATATGAATATGCTCAATAAAAAAAGAAACTCATACAATATACTGATCACAGACAAGCTGAAATAAATAATATACTTTAAATTCAAATATTATTAACACAAAAACAAATTAATGATACATGGAAATTATACAACAGAAAATTATCAAATAACTTACTGATGACATATTACCATTATTATAAATCATGCAAAATAACTGACTTAATCACAATCAAAAATCAACTTTATTATAGCAAATGTGAGAATCAACTTGCAATAGACAAATACATTTTCTTTAAGAAAATAATGACAAATAACAAAGAAAATAAATTCAGGATCAGAAAGATTTACTTTGAACTATTATCAATAATTTTATTATCCTAGAAAAAATATATAAAAATAAAAAATAAAGATAGATTAAACAATGTGATGAATACCAATAAGAAAAGAAAATCATAATCATGATAATGCAACAACTAGTTGAACAAATAATATAACTAAAACTTATATTACAATCATCCCCAAATAAAAAAGACCAGTTATCAGGATTAATATCTGCAACATCAGAAACTGGTTTGAATTAAATTAAGATTTCTGATTAATCAATATCATAATCATCACCACTCAAAATAATATCCATCAGATCAATACTTAATGAATTCAAGAAATCACAATAATTAGACAAAGATCTAATATTAACTAACTGAAGACCATGACTGAATGATTTAATGATTAACTATTGAGAATTAATCAGAGTCTTTAGATAAGTAATCTGATCATGAAGATCCAAAATCAGCTCATCATGACTAATACAATACGAATATATTGAATCAATAGGATGATCACATGATTACAATTATCAGAAATAGGAACTATATTGCTATTACTAATAACAAAATGACAACTTTGCAAGTTATAAGTATTAGAAGCCACTAGAATCAACTAGAAAATAGAAATAAGAAAAGCCTAATTAGCAATAAAACAATCTCAAAAACATATAAAAAGAGAACTTCTCTGCTCTCAAGAAATAACAAAAAACATGATATGAAAAATAATAAAATAACAAAAATATAATAATAAATAATGATAATATCCAAACTATTAATCATAATCTTAATCCAACCATTAATTATCTTTATAATATTATCCTTATAATTTTATTTCTTAACATCTTATAACTCACCTATATTTATACTTATTAGATATTAATACTCTTCAATACTTATAATAAAATAATATAATCAGAAATTTCTATCAAAATTAATAGAATCATAATAATTGCATTACTTGATATAAGAGCTGATATAACAATAATTAGCAAATAATTTACAGACTAAATATAAGCGAAATTATAAATAAATAACCATTTAAGCTATGATATAGCAGCATTAGGATAACTAATGAAAAGTCTAGAAAAAATCAGAAAAATATGAGCCAAAATTAGACAAGAATAATATCTCTTAAAATTCTATATCACAAATAATCTTTTTTAAATAGTCTCTAATACAAATTTTAAATAACTGATCAGATTATAGACAAGGTTATAAATCACTAGTCCAAGATAATATACAATTTTTATCACAACTAACAAAATATAATGAATCTTAATTCATATTATAGAAATAATACAAATATAAATACAGAAATACAGCACATGAATATGAATCAAAGTGATTTGTAAACATAAAACAAAGAGTAACTACAACAAATACATATACTAAAGTAAGTATTATCAATAAATAATATGGTACAATTCAAGTATAGTATGAGATGTCAGGATACAAAATCTCAAAATACTTTAATAGTAACTCAACTCTCTATACAGAATAGCAAATTCTAAAATTAAAAATGAATATAATAAATATTGACACATTCTTCAGACAATATGATCTCCTAATCTTAACTTCAAATTTGCTATAAAAAATCTAATCTCTATCATTAAAACAGAATTATTTACAATATGTACTTTATTAAAAATTCTTCCTTCAAACTCTAATATCCAGATTTCAACTGATAGTTAATCAGTAATACAAGGATTTAATTATAATATAATATATCATATCAAATAATTCATGAAATAACTATATTAATAATCAAATTGATCACTTTGAGAAATTCTAGCTCATAATATTAGCATAAATAACTTAAACATAATACTAAATAAAGTTAAAGAACACAAAATAATCTAGATAATGAGATAGCTGATCAATTAGCTAACCAGGATCACAAATAAAATTATCTATTCATTAACTATTATAACATATTAATATTCAAATTCATATCAGTCTTTAATCAAAACATGAAAATAGAATCAAATTTATGACACTTTCTTAAAAAATATCATTACAATACATGTATAATCAAATGGCAATATAAAAATAGGATTAATATAATACTCTAACTATTATATCAAAAAATTAACTAGATATCTACTTTTCAAGTATGAAATCAAGATGAGAGAGTAAATTCATAGTCAGACTTTCATATGATTAGCTAATGTAAATTAATTATCTGGGTAACTTATTTATATACTTTAAAGTACTTTTCAAGAATGTAATATTTTACTAACAAAAAATAAAAATTTTTATTATGTCTAGCTTTGAAAGAATATTAATATTTACTGTGCAAAAGAATCAAAAAGAATTAAAAATCCTGAAAACTTTATTTAGAAGATAAATATTTCACCAACTATTACTATTATTGAATCATGCATAATTACTATATATCAAAGATGATTAACTAATCAAAGAAGAATAACTAAGTTTGTTATTATCAAAGACCAAGCTAATAATATATGTTTGAACTGTTATAATAAAATTGTAACAAGAAGTTTAGTTGAATTTCAATAACATGCTTAAACTTATATAGAGCAACTTGAAATTAATGAAACTGAAACTAATGAAACTGAAAGTACTAATCACTTATCTTTTTCTAAAGCTATAGAGATAATAATAAATATTTTATATATTCTTGAAAATAGAAAAAGAAAATCAATATTATATTTATTTGATGAATTCTGAATAGTTATGAAAGAAAAAAAATGCAAAATTAAGATTTTTTTTAATGAATTATATCTTTCATCTAATCCATTATCAAAAAATAAAGATTCACAAATGCAGGTAAAAAAAGCAACTGCTATTTGTATGTTACTTTCTTTATGAAATTTAAAACAAGTTTGTTAATGATACTAAGAAAGATTTGACAATGTATTTAGATTCAACTGGTATTTTTAATACTTCTATAGATACTCTTGCTGATCTAGATTTAGCTATAATATCTCATATAATCACATGACATAAAATTATTATATCTGAAGATCATGCTAAAACTATTAATTTTATACTTACTAAATATACAGAGAAAGTAATGATATTAAATATTGATAATTATCATAGTATCTATACAAAATGAATATCAAACACAATCACTACTTCTACTGTGGCATATTTGACAATAATTTTAATGAATTCAATTGCTATATAGAGTGTAATTTCCAATATAAATATATATAATCCTAAATTAGTTAATGCTGAGTTGATAAAATTGAATCTGAAAAATTAATTCATGATACTTTATGATCTTTTGTATAATTAATATTAGAGATTTCATATAATTGATGATAATACTAGATTGGAAGAGTTAACTGTATATAGTTACAATATTAGATTGAAAGAGAAATGAAATACTCATTCAATAAAAGATGTAATTCTTATAGATTTACAAGAAAATAATTTTCATTCTCTAGATGCATATATTAGAACTATTAATACTATTATAAATATTCCATCAATATAGCAGTATATTCAAAAAGAATATACTATTCCTATTGTTACTGATTAACCTGGACAAATCTATCTCAAAATAGCTATCTCTTGATATATTATTTTATCTTTTCTTTCTATTATAGATCTCTTGCATATTTTATTAAATAGTCATGAATTAATTTTCCTTCAGTATTAATCTCTTTTTTGGTTTTGTACAATTATATTTTTAAAGATCAAAAGTCTCTCACACAAAAGCTCAAGCTATGGTATATTAATCTTTTTTTAGAGATTTTCCATAGTGTTGGCAGAAAATTTTGATAATTATGAAAGCAAAATTTGAATTCTTGTGCAAAGATGCTAAATATCTTGCACTTAAAGATCTGCTAAATAATATGATTCCTCTGGTTTTGAATATTTATGTAGTATTTTTTTGATCTGATAACTTTAATACTTACTTAGAATCTTGTTTTTGTATGTGAATAATATTTAAATTCTGCTACAGAAACTATATCAAGACACCATTAATATTTCTTTCAGATATATTCTACTAAAAGTCAAATGATCACTCTATTTTGAATACTATCAAGACTAAACTTTCAAAGTTTTCAGATATAACTGTAGAAATATTTCATAGCTTTCTGCATCAAAGTACACAGAAATATACTAAAACATCAAATGTGAATATTATATTAATCAGTTATATTTAGATGATAACAGTTTTAGAGAAAACTTTGCATATACATCTACATAGACAATCTATGAATATTCTGTCCAAGATATTATATTTTTAACAAAAAAATACATGTTTTCTTTTGTAGTATTTTTCAAAAATTTATACGTATTTATTTTACAATAAATTACCATTAATATTTTTATTACAGATTATTATAAATTCTAATCCATCTTCAAAGAAAAGCAAGCAAAAAGTTAATAATATTACTATTTCATTAATGATAATGAAAATATCAAAACAAGATTATGTCATCTTTCTTTAGGATTCAATACTTTATATAGATCAGATCTATTTCATTATTATGATGTATCTAACTGTCTAATTTCTTTATTAATTAATACAGATCCAATTAAAGTTTTAGCTTGCAGTCATACTTATCACAAGTTTTATTATATCAACAATGGGTTTAAGTATATGCATTATCTCTTATTCTTACAAAATAAAATTGATAAACATGTCCAGTCTTTACTAAAATACTTATAATGTTTCAAAGAATAGCAAGAAGTTAAAGATTCAGAAAATAATATTCCCTGTAATGATGATGATGAAAGTGAACTAATAGAATATATAGCATTTATATTAGAGAAGACATTGTATAAATTTCAATAGCAATAGATAATTTTTTTAGTTTATTTTTTATTATTATGATTGAATTTTTTTTGCTTTATAAATTATAATTTTATTAAATTATAATTTCATGAGATATTGATTAAATAATCATTACTTTTTTTGGCCTCATCTAATTACATATCATTATTATATATTAAAATCACCAAGATCTCAAAAAGATTCATATAGATATCATTGGCATTTATAGACAATATCAAAGTAGAAATCATAGTATTATATCTTCCAATATCTAATCTTGAAAAGGATAGATAAATTAAAAGAACAATACTATATCATATAAATAGAATCACATCATAAACAAAACTATTTATAGTTGAAGGGAATTTTAACGAATATTTATTTGATCTTTCAAAAAATAGTCTAGTCTTATTACTCAAATTCAGTCAAAACAAATTAACATATGTACTCAAATACTAATGCATTTACATAATCAAGAACAAATTCTAAAAGATATTTAGATATGATTTGATATAGCCAGAATCTAGTCCTAACTATCAGTCAATTGAGTATATCAGATCCATACTGGATTAAAATAGATCACTTGCTAATACAAACAGCTTTTAATCTCTTCCCAATTCTATAAAAAATTCCCTTATCAGTCATTAAATGGTGGTAGATAAAAAGACAAGCTTATATAACAAAAAATACATCCAAAGAAGATTGAATTCATCAATACACATCCTAAAATCAAGGAGAATCATGCAAACTAATTAATATCAGAGTTGTAGAACATAATAAAGTACATAATCATAGATATAGCTAATCAGGTGTTTAAAATCAATATCATCTCATCAAATGCAAAGTGTCAAAAATATGAAATTACAAAAAAAGAATAGATTAATTGAAAGTATTCTATATTACCTAAATCAATATCAATATTACATCACAAAGTTAATAGCAAGTACACAAGTATGACTGATAAAGCTTTTCAATCAATTATATAATCTTGAATCCACAGCACCCATATTTTCATTTACAAAAGTAAGTAATACTTATATATTATCTATTATATCACAACTTAAAATTCTAAGGAAGCAAGTACAGCTAGCAAAGAATCTTGAAAACAAAAAAATGCAAACTATATAAATAGAACAGATAATCAAGATTAATCAGACCAATTTTCAATATAATCAAGAAAGAATGCTGAATAGTATCCTAAATAAAGAAGTCTTATCCATTTTAATCAACAAAGTATATCAAAATGAATATTTTATAAAACATCCTATCAAAATCAAAAATGCAATACAAGATCATTTTAGTCAATGACACAGAAAGCGTAATATAAAAAGTTAGCAATCACAAAAATGAAAAAATATTTATAAACCAATAATATCAATAGAGAATCACATATTTGATCTAGTAATAGAACTAATTAAGATAGAAGAAATTCAAGAACAGATAGTATTGATCTAATCAAACAAAGTGACTAAAATCAACCTTATCAAAAATGTATTTTGATAATACTATGAAGATACAATACACGTGATGTTTACTGTATTATTTAACAAATATTTAGAAAAACAAGATATTCCTCATGAATAGAAATAAACTAGTATAATTCTTATATCTAAATTAACTGATTGAGAAGGAAATTTGAATATAACAAGATCAATAGCTCTTCTTGACATAGCGTGAAAGTTACTCACAAGAATTATTACTAATCATATATCAAATATCTGTACTAAGCACAGTATTTTCAAAGGCAATAACTTCTCTATACTCAAAAATACTACTATAAACAGCCTATTACATATCATTAATAATATTATGAAAGATGTCTGAGAATATAAAAAAGAGTTGTAATGTGTATTTCAAGATATACGCAGAGCATATGACTCTATCAGCTGGCTGATGTTAAAAAAAAGTTTATTCTACATAAAAATGAATTCCAGTTATATTAATTTACTGGAAAATATTCAAACAAATTGATTCAATCAGATACACACAGAATATGGGCTAACTGCTATATCCAGTAGAAGATGGTCTTGATCAAGGAGAAGTATACTCACTAATTTTATGGCAAATTTTTTATAATTCATTATTATGTATGATTAATTCTATTAAGAATACTCATGGATATAATATCAATAACTCAAGCATCTAATTCTCTCACTTTTAACTAGATTAAATTAACATCAGTATATCAAGCCTAGCATTTGTAGATGACACAGTTTGGATTTCTAATACTAAAAAAAATATGATCAGTATCCTAGAAATAGTACAAGAGTTTTATGATATATGTGATATTAAAATTAATATTAATAAAATGGAAATACTGTCAATTAACCTATCAAAGCTAAGTGAAGATATTAAGCTATTCTTTCACCAAATAAAGTCAGAGATAAAAATTATCCTAACTAATAGCTACATCAAGTATCTAATCAGCTTAAATGGCAAGTTCAGAGCCTAGCAATAGCAAATAGAAATAGAAATCAACTCAATGATATTAATACTAGGAAAAAAATTTATTACAGACAAACAGATAACATATATTTTTAACAGAGTTTTATTTCCTGCAATAAAATATAAAACTTAGCTTTTTGTTTCATTAAACACCTTCTGTAATGTAATAATGAGAAAAATTAAAAAAGTAATCAAATAAAAATTATCATTATCCACAGACTGTCTCAACTTAATTTTGTCACATTCAGCATGATTAGCACAAGACAATATTGGTGACATCCTGATATGACATAAAATCTCAGAACTATTTTTCTAGCTCAATGATAATATCTTGATAAGAACAACTATCTTAATCAGATTATAGCAGTTACAAATACAATATTGGTCAGAAATCTCAATGTTAGTCTTATCTATATCAGAATCAAGTCCTATTGGAAAAAATCTAATTGCAAGTATAATCCTACTAATATATAATAACAATATCTCCTTTTGGCCTATAATTAACAACAAATCAACATCATAAATAAATACATTCAGATGACTATTAATACAAGTATTAAATAACTAGCCAGATCATAAACCTGCTTGTAGAGTATTAACTCAAGATAATGTACTATTTTTATCACAATTAATAAAATATAATGATATACAACTCATATCATGGAAATAATATAAATGTAGATATAGAGGCTCAGCATATGGATATGAATCAAAATGATTTATAACCTTAAAACAAAGAGTAATTAATATAACTACATCTGCAAACTCAATCATCACTAATAAATAGTATGGTACAAGACAAGTGCAGTACAAAATATCAGACTATAAAATCTCAAATCATTTCAATGGCAATTCAGATCTTTACTCAATGAAATCAAAAATATACATCACAAGTGATGAATCATTCTTTACAGATGGATCTATAGTCAATGCTGGTACATCAATAGTATCAGCTGGAGTAACATGGATAACATGATCCTCCAGATGCAATTTTAAGTTTGCCATAAATAATCCAATATCCATCACTAAAACAGAGCTGTTTGCAATTTGCATGTTGTCAGAAATCATACTAGTAAATTCTGAAATCCTGTTTTCAATAGATAATCAATCAGTAATTCAAGAATTTAAGTATAATATAAATCACCAAGACAAACAGTCTACTAGACAATTATACCAATAACCAAACTAGTCACTCTGAAAAATATTAGCATATAATATAAGCATAAATAATCTCAAAATAACACTTAATAAAGTTAAAGAACACTTAAATAATCTGGATAATAAAATAACAGACCAATTAGCAAATCAAAATTGCAAAGTAAATTAGCTGACTGTAAATTACTATAACATATCTATATCTAAATTTATATCAATTTTTGATCAGACCATGAAAATTAGCTTGAATGTGCAGTATTTTCTTAAAAAATATTATCAAAATAAGTATATAATCAAGTAGCAATATGAGAATAAAATTAGTAAAATTCTGAGACTAATATATAGAAAAATAGACTGGGTATCTATATTTCAAGTTTGGAATCAAGATGGCAGAATAAATAGTAATGTGACAAATACACATTCATCTAAAATTAAAACTTTCTATATTAAAGCATTTCACAATATGCTTCTAACTCTTTAATATCTTAGAGCTCACAGATCTCATATATATAAGGATGACTGGTGTTTACTATGTAATAGCATACAAGAGGATCAAAAACACATATGGTTTTGCCTGATAAATAAAAATAACAGAGATAATATCAAATAGCAAATGCAATCAGTTCTCAGTGATATAATCACATCTTCAATAAAAGATACTAATAACAAAATCACACAGAATACTATCAGAATATACTTCTAGCTATTAGTAGCAGTCTTTACAGAGATGTTTAATATTAATACTCATGATATAATATACCAGATACTATTATACAGACTCGTACTTAAGGAATTGATTCAATTCTTTTGTAATCATTATTTTCTAGTCATAACAGTCAGAATAATATCAATAAAATTCATTAAATGGATATCCAACAAATTTTATATCAGCACATGGATACTGAGATGTAAGATAGTCAATCAAAAGAAAAAATTAGCAGAAATTACAAGAAAAATAAAAGTGTAAAGTTTAACAAGCAGCAAAGGTCAATTTATAGGATCAGCAACCATGCTTTCATATCAAACCATTAGCAGAATATGAAAAAATCCATTTCTCTATATATGCAGTCATCCAGATAATACTTATCAAAATGGATAATATCTCTTACAAGTAAGAATAAAAAGAAAAAGTATAGATATAATATGTGATATAGATATTTTACGTGTTAAACCAAATAAAATTATTTTGCCTTTAGAATCAGTTTAATCTTAGATAGATTCAGGATAGCTAGTCACATCTTATATTTTAAATATAATATGGATGATCTCTGATCTATTACTTATCAATATGTAAATTAGCATAAAGTATATGTAGATGAGAGATAAGACTATACTATAGTAATTCAAAATAATAATAATAATAATAATAATAATAATAATAATAATAATAATAATAATAATAATAATAATAATATTCTCTTCTTTTTTTAATAATTACAAAATATTAACTAATTAAAAATCATACTAATTCATATAAAAATTCTGATTCAAATAGTTATTATATAATATAGTTCAGTGCAAAAATATAGATACATGAACATACTATATATAAATTTTTTTTAAAAATAAAGTATAATCCAGTGCAAAAATGTAGATTCATCAAAAAATAAAATTTTTAGTTGTCTCTAATAAAAATTTGTAAAATCTAATTAATAATTATAATTTTTTTATATTAAATAAAATAGGTTTCAATCTATCTTTTTATATTATTTTTAATATTTTTTATACTTTAATTCAAGAATAAATAAAATTTAAAAATTGACTATTTACAAAAAATTTTTTGCAAATTTTAAAATTATTTTTAGTTTTTAGATATTATCATAATATATATATAACTTTATAAGTTAAAAATACGCAAGCATATTATTGAATATATTATAAATATATATTTTAAATTTTAGCCAAATTGAATT
>CAJVPS010000109.1:0-36751 GCA_910591765.1 Ambispora leptoticha | reverse complement strand
TAAACTAGAGAACTTTAGCTATTTTTTGAGCTAAAAATAAAAAATATTTGTTAATAAAATTAAAAACTTTTATATGTGAGAAAAAATATGTATTTTACTAATTATAATTAATAAAAAATTTAAGAATTGCATTATTTTTGATTATTACTATATATTTTACTAATTATAATTAGTAAAAATTAAATATTATATTATTTTTGATTACTATTATATATATAATTACCAGTAAAAATTTTGCAAAATCTGAAAGAAATATATTAAACTAGAAAATTTTAATTATTTTTTAAGCTAAAAATAAAAAATATTTATTAATAAAATTAAAAACTTTTATATAAAAAAATATATATATTTTATTAATTATAATTAATAAAATACTAAAATATTTAGTTACTTGAATATTACTATATAATATCTTAATATTATTTATTTTTTAAAATATTTTTAAGTAATCTTTAATATTAACAAAAGAGTAATATTTAATACTAAATTTATTAATAATTTAATATGAAATTAAATTGATTTTCTTTATTTAATTAAATAAAACTATTATATCAAAAAGATAAATAAATTTAATAATAGTAAATTATAATATTAAAGAAAATTTAATAATTTTATTTATTATATATTATTTAAATATTTATATTTATTTTAGTTAGTTTTTTATTTATCTTAAAAATTATAAAATAAAATAATTAAAAAAGATTATTTTTTATTAATTATTATTAATTATTATAAAATAAAATTTAATTAATTTATATTTTAAAGTATATTTTAAAAATAGCTTATTAAATTTATTTATAATTAATATTATTTTTTAAATATTTATTTCAAAATTTAAAAATAATATTAATTTATAACTTTAAATAAAATTTATTTAATAAATTATAAATAAATATTTTATTATATTAAGCTATAAAATTTATTATATTTATACAGATATTAATAAAAAACTTAAATGTTCTTAATAATATCTATTAGAAATTTGAATTGAAGTTCAAAATTTTTTAAATTTTCATTATATAATAAAGAAAATTATAATTAAAATTATTTTTTATATAGCATTTTCATAGAACTTTAATTAATAAATTATAATAGTGATCAAAAGTAATATATTAGAGACTATATTTATTAATAAAATATAGTAAAAATTGAAATTGTCTCTCTATATTTAAATTTATAATTTTATTAAGAAATAATTTTTATTTTTATATCAAAATAAAGTTCATTAGTTATAGTTTAATATATATTTTTTCAGATTTTTTAGATTTTTTCTGGAAGAGTTATTCTAATTGAAAAGTCAGTACAAAAATTTTTATTAATTAAATTTCATTTTATTAGTAAAGATTTTTGCACTAACTTTACAATTAAAATAACTTTTTCAGAAAAAATCTGAAAAAAATATATATTAAACTACAACTGATGAACTTTATTTTGATATAAAAATAAAAATTATTTCTTAATAAAATCATAAATTTTAATATAAAGAAAAAATTTCAATTTTTTTACTATGTTTTATTAATAAATTTAGGCACTGATGTATTAATTTGGTTGCCACTATAATATCTATTATACTCTTATAAATAATTTATTTATGATGGCAATTATAATTAATGTAATGCTTGAATTTTTTACTAATTATAATTAGTAAAATGCATGTTTTTATTAATATAAAAGTTTTTATTTTTCCTAATAAATATTTTTTAGCTCAAATATAAATTCTCTATTTTAATATAAATTCTTTTCAAACTTTTATATGTAATGAAAAACATGCAGTTATTAATTAAATTTAGTAAAATATTCAAACGTTGCATTAATTATAATTGCCACTGTAAATTTTATTTTTATTATAGTAAAGAACTTGTAAATATAATTGTACTTTTATATAATTTGAAAATGATGATTGTATAAGATTAAGATTAATATGTATATTTAAAATAGCTAAAATCGAAAGTGTGATTATAAAAACTTAATTATACACGAAATAAATTCATTAAAGCAAAATTATTTTAAATATGCTTGACCACAAATTTTATATAATTTAACTATGTATGCCTCTTTGATTATCCAAATCTGTATTTTCTTATTGTTAAGTGGCTGTAGCTAATAAAATTTTTCAATTCTTTATAATTTTATATCAAATTAAAAAAACTTAACAAAAATTTACGATTAAAATTTTATATTTTTAAATAACAAATCAGAACTAATACAGTTCGATTTTCGTAAAAGAATTTGTTTTCTTATTGATAATAACTTAATGCTCAAATTTAATGTTCTTATAGTCACATGTTTTATTGCTTTTCCAAGATTATTTAGCGGAGGGATTCTAACGAAGATGGATAATAGGAATAAAATCTGGTCAAGGTTAGTTCTGGTCAACTCGACTCTAAAAGTCGAGTTTTGATTCGGTCTAAAGTCAGGCTCGAGTCCGAGCGGGGCCATCACACAAAAATATATACCGATACATATACTTTATAACGTTTTATTCTTTATATCAAACAAAATTATATTAGCTTCCATCAACTTTTTTAAGCATAGCTAGATTGTTTTGAAATTCGAACTCAAAAGGCTTTGAAATTCTTTAAACGAAGGATATTCAATTATAGAAGATATTAAACACTAGAATGATTTCAAAATAGGAAAATAAACGACGATCTAATTCATTATCTTATTTGCAAGTAAATAAATACGATTTTTCACATTATTAAATGAGTAAAACACCAATTTTTAATCGACTTTGTTTTGAGACAAGGTCACATTCTGTAATTTACTTAAAGGCCCTTTTATTCAGCGTTTCTTTGTTTCTAAGATAGCACCTATTCCATCATGTGATTTAACATCTCCGAGTATGAAGAAGCCAATATCACCAAATCAATAATTATGTTTATCACTATGACTTCGTCGCAAAAATCGTGATACAATTTAATTTCCTTTTTTGCATGTGCTACAGTAATTATCAGATTTTGTGGAGACGCTAGAATTTACTTATACCATATTCATGTAAATCAAACATTTTTGTGTACAAAATCTGATAACTACATGTATTTACGTAATTAATTAACACAAAAGAATCTGATAATTAGGCTTGTGTATTTTCTCCGTGTGCATGAGAAACCTATAAAATTATCGTATCATTTTTTGTTTGCTGAGGTCTCTTCGACTTACTATCCTATATTAACTGACTTTTTATCTTAGTTATTTATCCTTTAAAATACACCAGTAATCATAATACGTTATTACAAATAATGAGTAGACTTAATAAACTCTTGTCGACATTTATTCCAACTTCAAAAACAGTAGGGGGAATATCAACATCTACAGCTACATCAATACTACAGTCAACAACAATATTATCACATGACATTCCAAAGCTAACAACTCCTTCTCCTGATGAAATAATAACATTATCAGACTTACAAAAGGAATCCGATGATTCGTGTATGGTGTGCCCAACTCCTTGCCAGGATCACGAAAGTTATCCGCGATACTTGAAGATTGATCAAACGTCATCACTAGAATCCACCGTGAAGCCTTATTTTCGACACGTAGTAATTTCTACAGGCAAATCTGATTGGCCTGATCATATTGATGAAGAATCAAAGTCTTTTGCCGCTTGTTTGGATGATGCAATCAAAAACGCTGAAAAGAAAAAAAATAAAAAGAACAGTGATAATAATGATGAACCACAAGAAAAACCACCCAGAATTGTAATAACTAATAGTAGTCGACTTAACTCTGACGATGTTCCATTCTCGGAGGGAAATGACATTCTTTTATTTCCTGACAATATTCTCGTGCGTCACGTTCCTTCTAAATATGCACCGGATTTCCATCAGAGATTTCTCTCCTATAAATCAAATTATAAAGAGAATGACAATGAAAAACAACAGCAGCAACAACAACAACAGCAATCTTCATCCTCGCCATCACCCACATTTGATTTTACTGTTGAATCAATGCCATATAAAGCGATAATCTTAATCTGTTCACATCGTCGTCGTGATAAACGATGCGGCGTAACTGGGCCAATATTGAAATCAGAATTTGAAAATGTGCTGCGAAAACGTGGATTAGATGTGGATGCGCGTCCTAATGATGGTGTCGGCTTGTTCATGACTAGTCATATTGGCGGTATGTATACTGTAATTAACGTGATACAATTAAAGTTATTTCCTTTCTTATTGGTTTTGATTTTATACTGCAACAAGGTCATAAATTTGCCGGAAATTTAATCGTATATCGAGATGGACAAGGAATCTGGTATGGGCGAGTGCTGCCATGTCATGCAAAAGCAATTGTTGAGAAGACTGTGATTGAGGGAAAAGTAATTAAAGAGCTTTATCGTGGCTCAATGAATGGAAGTTTTGGTGAAGGTAAAGGAGGAAAATTGGAATGGTAATACTCATTAACCATCATCTTTTATTTTTATTTAACACAAACATTACAACTACTTAATGTATCCTACCACCACTCTAATAAATTTTCATATAAAGAGATCTAGATTTAATGCCAATATACATGTAACAATTGTTATGTAGTTAAAAAGCATTGAAAATAAAAATAAATATTTTTTGCAAGCAAAAATTTTAAAATACGCTATTCTCAACACCTAAGTTGATAATAATTAATTAAGCTCATAATCTATATTTTCCTCGTCTATGATATTGTATCGGCCACACAATCTCAACACCAAGTTCCTGAGCTGCTTTCTGCACCCAACCAGCGTTATTCAAAAATGCTCTCCCAATAACCACCAAATCAGCTTGTTTCCGCTCTAAAATCTCATTTGCTTGATGAGCTTCGGTGATTTTTCCGACTGCGCTAGTTTTAATATTTGCTTCCTTTCTCACTTGTTCGGCGAATGGGACTTGATATAATGGGTTGGCCGCCGGAATGTGTTGATAATTGACATTACCACCGGATGAGCAATCGATTAGATCCACGCCAAGTTCTTTTACGATTTTTGCAAATTCCACAGTTTGATCTATCTTCCAAGATTTTTCATCATCGACCCATTCTGTCGCAGAGACTCTAATGAATAGAGGTCGGTCAGCTGGCCAGATAGTACGTACGCGTTCTATTATTTCTAAACCGAATCGAATTCTGTTTTCAAAGCTTCCACCATATTGGTCCGTTCTTTGATTTGACAACGGTGAAAAGAATTCAGTGAGAAGGTAGCCGTGTGCAAAGTGGAGTTCGAGCACATCGAATCCGGCTTTTAATGCGCGTTCGGCAGCTTTTCCGAATGCATCGATGATTTCATGTATTTCATCGATGCTGAGTTGATCGGGGGTTGCGTGTTTAGAGTCCCATGGAATTGGCGATGGTCCAACCACGTTATCGGGCCAACCGTTGTCTTCTTTGGGAACAAGTAGTGAAAGCTGTGGATTTTGTTCAGCTATAAACGGTGATCTTGTTGAGGCCTAAAAAGGATGATCGATTAATCAATGAACATAGAAAGCAGAAAGATAGCAAAATAAACCATACATACTTTACGTCCAGCATGTGCAATCTGAATCCCGATCTTTGCGCCCTGCGAATGGGCAAAATCCACGATACGCTTTAATGGCCCCACATGTTTGTCGTCCCAAATCCCACTATCTTCTGGTGATATTCTGCCATTGGGCAAGACTGCAGTAGCTTCAATGAATATCAAAACCGGCACCGCGTAACGCAAATTGACCCAAATGAACTAGATGAAAATCCGTCAAAGATCCATCTTCACAACTGTACATACACATTGGCGATACAACTACTCGATTTGCAAATCTGACACCACGAATTGTTAATGGTTGAAACAATGGTGGTGGGTTTTCGGATATTGCGGTACCGGTTGCTGGATTTTGTATCGGGTGGAAGAAAGATTTCGATGTTTCCGCATCGATACCTTTAACGGCAGAAATGGCACCATTGACTTTTAATTCTTGGCGAGACATTTGATTTAATGTTTAAAAGTGAAATATTGGTTTTTTTTCGAATTGTCATAGTAACTCGAGGAAATTGTCAAGTCCTTTTTATAATTTTTTGCTCAACTGTTAATTAATATGAAATCAGATTAGAATAAAGATCCTGAAGATTCCCGGAAAAATGTTGATTAATAATACATGGACCCAACCATGAATGATTTGACGCGATTGCCGCAGATTATTGCAAATTTTAATAGAAAAAGTGCTAAATCGGTACATTTATTTAGCCGAAATGAACATATTGCGCGCACGAAAATATCCTTACCTATCAAGGCATAGATCTGTTTGTATGACATTGGTGAAAGGAATACATTGTACATATTGTACATGACGTATTTATTTTTATTCGATCAAAATAAATTTCCGAGTAAACAATTGAAATACGCGGTTAAGACAGATATATTTCATACGACGTATTTTTTTATTTTGTTATAAGACGCGGAAAAAACATTCGAAATCAAGCGAGTGTGGGAAACACAGAGGGACGTCGTAGCCTAATTTCGCTACTTATTCAAAAGTACATTAAAGTGAATTTTGCTTTAAAGTGGAATATAATCAATGAAAATTTTTATAGTTTGGTTCGGCTATAAATCGGCTGTTCGGCTAATTGAGTAATGTTCACCAGACAAAATAATACATGTATTGAACATTACCCAAAAGAAAATTAATAATTAATGTTAACATGCGATTTTCGAAATTCGAATTAATCTAAATCTAAAAAATTAATATTTAATCTAAATTATAGTAGGGGTATGTGGTCTTCATGTCGAAAGAATTCCGACTACAAAAAAGTTACTAATTCATTGTTCTAATCCAACGCATCAGGTGTTCACCATTATGTATGTCTGGCTTAGCTTCCAATTCTTTCAGGTGTGGGAAAGTTGCGCGAAACAATGGCTGAACATTATCCTTGGTCACTTGTTCACATTGGAAAAATGATAACTTTCGTAATTTCGAGCATTCCGTTAAACCATTCCATGCGCCGGAATTCCTGAAGTCAACCTTATGAAATCGAACATATGACAGGGAATCTTTTTGTGATGGTAATGCACTTATGATAAATTTAGAGAGTCCCCCAGCGTCACGAATACAAAATTCCTTTAATCCATTCTGATTTTTTATGAGAGTTGTCAATGCGTTTCCGACTTCTCTAGTGCTTGATTCATGTTCAACGTTTCTCTCCACCCATGTATAAATCACAAGACGAGACTAAGGAAATAAATTTGAACTTTTTTAATCGAATTTCGCTCTTTGTATGTAAAAGAAAAAAAATCAATACTCACGACCAATCTGCAAAGGTTTGAAAGTGATGTTAGATCATTTGCTTGATCAAAGAATTGCCCCGACACAACCAGCTCTTTAACGGACGAAAATAGAATGACGAATTCTGATTCGGCCCAGATCAAGTATTTTTTCCTGTCAACAGCCTCGACTGCTCTCGGAATCGACGAAATGCAAAGTCGTTTCAACACAACGTTGTTATCAACTAAAAGTTTGAGCAACTTTCGTGCAACGAACACAATGTCATCGGTCTCTGCTACTTGGCCGACTTTTGCCGATTTACAGCATTTGAGAAGCCCAGTGTGCGGTTTAACAGGCGTTTTGTAACACCAATCTTCGACCGCATTCAAGAACCATCGATAATTAAGCCCAATCAGAAATGAAGGATAATTGAATACAGGTGCTATTTTGATCGGTGGTAATTGAAATCCCCGTTTCTGAATTGTTTTTCGATCCTTCTTGTCCATACATTGAAAATATATTCCTATTGCCTTGTATCCATGCTCACGTGTGGGTTGAAATGGTTGTCGCCAAAGAAGTGGGACTGTCGTACGACACCACAGACGATTCACCAAGAGACAATTAAATAAATCTTTATTGTCAGACTTATCACTAATGATTGAAGAGAATTTCGAGGATTCCACCAGATTTTCGAAAATTTCAGTCAGAATATCTGGTAGATTCAAGACATCCATTATTTTCTATTGATTAATATTACAGATACATATAAGAGATGAAAACATCTGAAAAAAAACAATAAAATGGGAAACGAAAAATTCACTAAATTTCTTATTTTACCAGAGCGATAGTCGGTTGTTTATTTATTTATTTAAGAGAGAGAGAATGGACGATTCATTAAGCAGCGTTAGCGTTAGTATGATGTTGTTGTTTAAGTTGTTTATGTAGACATGTTACACAATGACCATCAATGGAAAGTAATATTTACATGTAATAACGTATCGATATCGATATCATTGATTGGTGTTTGATTAAGTCAACAATCAATTCTTTTCTTTGGTTATAGAAATTTTGTTTTTTTGTTTCAGGATATTAAATTTAAAATTTAATTTAACGAGAGTAATAAATAATAAGAATCTAATAATTTAAATAATTAAAAAATTTGGCTTACAGTTGAATTTCTTTATAATGAAGTGTTCAAACATTTATTACGTCGAGAATTTGTAATGAATTTATTAGTAAATTCATCAGTCTTTTTTGTTATATATGGTTTTGAACTTAAATTAGTCTTTAACATAGTTACTATAAAAGTAAGTCAACTGTATACGTGTGATACCGTAAATTTTCGAGAAAAGATTTCCACATATATTTTGCAAAAAGAGAAAATAACTAGAATTAATCTATCAAACCCAAAAATTTCATAGAAAAAATCTAATTTTAAGTATAAAAACATTTCATAATATGAAATGGGCTAAAGAGTGAACTCAATTCAAATTATATCAATGATAATTTTTCACTTTCTAAATTTGAACAAGTATTTCGTTTAATAAAATAATTTACATGTATCTTGATTCTTTTAGAAACTTCAAACAAAATTAATGGACAAAATTTTGTAACTTGCGCAATATCATTACAAGGGGTTTTTCTATAACATTTAAATTATGAAACCAATTTTAAGCAATGCATTAAAGCATACAGTAGCACTCTATAAGAACACAGTCGGGTCAGAAAATCCGGTTCTTATAGAGAGTTTGTTCTTATAGAGAGGTGTGACTACATTTTATATAATTGTTTAATATTTCAGATCTATCAGAATGTGATGTTGAAGTGACTTGGCTTTGATTTTTATATTTAGAAATTATTAATAATCAAACTCCCTTTTCATATTGTATTTGTTGTAATTATTATTTTTCTATGTGCTATTTATTATTATAATAATCCATGCAATGATATTTAGCTCGAAATTTACTCATAATTTCGTTATTGCAAACCAGAAAAAAAAATAAAACAACTAATACTATATACAGACAAATCTCCAACAGCTCGTTTATAGTTATAGAGGTTGCATTTATAAAACAATATGTATGAATTAATTCGTCATACATTTCATAGTGGGCGTGTGTGTGTGTGTACATGTATCATAGTGTGTTTGAAAAGATTCGGATGATTCTCGACAATGATGTATGCACCGCTACGCGAAATAGTCAACAATTTAGGTCTCACTTGTAGTTATCAACTGCCCGCAAATATATTGGACAACTGCGGACTTAACTCACGTATCGTAGCAAAGAAATTTATATCTCAGAAACACGTGCAAATGCTCGTATTAAATGGTGGGAAGAAATAAAATAAATCAGCTTATGATTGGTTGAAAATAATTTTCCCTGATGAAATCAGCGTGGAGATTGGAAAGCGGTCACGGCAACCAAGAGTTTGGCGGCATCCTGAAGAAAAGTTTAACGTTAATTGTTTGGCGTCTACCTTTAAAAGTGGACGAAAATCTGTAATGGTTTGGGGATGTTTCGCGGGAAAATTAAAAGGACCATTAATTTTTTGTGATGAATATAAAAAAGGCGAAAAAATAACTGCAAATACTTACCTCGAAATCTTAAAAACTCAATTACTTCCATTCCAGAACGCAATTAGGGAATTAACTGGAAGTTACGCAATCTTTCAACATGACAATGCGCCGATACATACTGCGGGAAAAATTAAGGATTGGTTAACGGAAAATAAAATCGTAATTATTAATTGGCCGGCGAATTCCCCAGACCTGAATCCAATAGAGAGCATTCGGAAGATATTAAAGGACAATATTCAAAAAAATGAGAACTTTCCGACGACTGTGGCCGAACTTAAGATTACACTGAAGATGGAGTTGGAAAAACTTGATGTGGCTATTTTAGAACGGGTTACTGCATCAATGCCACGAAGAATTAATGCGGTATTGGAGTCATATGGAGAGCCGATTAAATATTAAATAAATTTTTTTTATTTGGTGTATAAATTGACAAAAATCAAAAATGTTCAAAATTTTTATTTTTAATTTTGCATCGGGCGATACTTTCTGTGGGTACTGTACATGTATTATGCCAATGTAGAAGTTTCTTTATATTATTCACTAATAACCAAACCATCAAGTGTTTGTATGTGAAAACGCGGATGAGTCAAATGTCCGTTTTTTTCTTGTGTTATATAAAGTTCGTTGATCTCGTATTTCCAACTTTATTCAAACGACTTATATTCAGTCCATTTGAGTATCGATATTACATTGACCCATTAAAGAAATGGAACGCATAAAAAGAATGGTGAGATTTGAATATCTCGCCATCGAAAAATTGCATGCAGTTAAAGGTAAACGGATTTTATTCGTTAAAATGATAAACAAATTTCATAAGATAATGATTTATTTTTTTTAGCGTTTCGCGTAATATGACCGAAGACCCTAATAAAGAAAGATATTTACTTTTAAAGAAAAATTTTCACATCACATACTCTATGTATCCCCCTCTTGCCTTCATCGAATTGATCAAGTCAATTTCAATGTTTCTCAAACGATTTTCCCACAAATCCTTTTACTTGAAAGTGCCGATCAAGCAATATCCTTTCTTTTTTTGGGTGTATAGTATGTTTGGGATCATTGGTCTTCATGTTCTTAAACTGCGTCTGAAAATTATATCGATGTCCATCCTACTATCAATTTTTCGGAGTTCTCTAATTCCATTGGCAGTTAGATAACTCCAAACCATAATAGAACCGCCTCCAAATTTTACAGTTGGCATAATATGTTCTATAGGAAAAATCACTCTGTAAAAACCCTGTGGTCCGTTACAAATTAACGGGTGGTTACAAGTTTTTTGCATACACCAAGCGTTTTTTTGGTAGGTCATTATTTTCTAATGTTAATTTTCGATTTTCAGGTCGAGAGGGATTTTGGTCATTGAAAAAATCTAAAAAGTGTGCAGCCACCTGTAATTTGTAACGGATTAGATTTTACAGGTGCCTCTGTACCAACCTGTAAAAGCTACTATACTCACCTGCAATTTTGTACATTTTTGATGTCCATACCATTTTTTGGCTTGTCCAAGTCCAAAGTACAAGCTGTCCAAACTCTTGTATATTTTTAAGCAAGCATATAAAAAATATCTGATTATATACGCTAAATTCTAAACATTTTATTTAGATTTTTTCAACCAGTTATATAATAAGATATTGCTATTTTTCTACTTAAAAAATTGTCAAACTTTGTCCAAAGCTATCATAGGGATGGTGATTCTTTTAATTGATCAATTAGCGATTTTTATTTGTTGTTTGAGTAAAGGTTTTTTCGCTTAATTCTTGCGAATAAGTTCTTAATAGGCGTTGTATTTTCTCCACGGGAAATTTCGACTCCTAATGGAGCTTTCACTGAACTTGAACGGTGGTAGAGAATTTACCAGATATTATTAATCCGCAGTTTGTTCACGAGATTTGGCTTATCTTTGAAATTTTCAATTCTTCCTTGCAAATACATTGGACCGAAACTGAGTCCATCCGTTTCGTATCCTTATTGTCGGAAAGTTTATGTGCATGGACGTTTTCCTAATACGATACAACACTAAATTTAAAAAAATCATTAGCGTTAGGAAAATAAGTCGATGATTGTCATTTTGACGAATAAAGTCCCGATTTAGCTGTGAACAATCCTTAAATGGTGAGATAGTGTGTTCAAACTTCATCGCTATTTTTATGCGTTCCGTTTCTTTAGTGAGTCACTGTATAATTGATTTGATAGACCGACTCTGATTTTAAATTCAAAACGGTTAAAATCAGACAATGTAAAAAACAAAAAGGAAACCCTATTCTGGTCTTACACATATTAACAAGTAATGCGCTCCAGAAAAGTAGTATTTGATGGCTTTAACCTCCACATAAAAGAATGACATTGAAGTTACTAAATTTTAATAGTTTAGGGACCGGAATTTTATTCTCAAAAATAGGTTCACAGTTCTTTTTTCCAACTACAAATTTTTGCTTTGCAAGTTTTATTAAAACTTGAAATGGGCTTGGAACAAAGCAAATTTGTTGAAGCTCGAGCTCGGGTGAGAAATTTCGTAAAACTCGACGTTGGAACAAACGCTTTTCTTCTGTTAATATAACAAATATTACACCGTTAAAAAGATCCCTTTTCAAAAGATCTCACACCACATTTCTCAATGGGTTGAATTGTTTCCAAAGTCCGGATCAGAACATTTGGTTTATTGTTGAGCAGGACTTCATAATCACCACTCCTCGACCATCCAGTCTTCGGGAGCCAAAACGAATAGTGAAAAGAATATTATTGCGAGTTATAGGAGGTATTAACATATATGTTATCTTCATTTTATAAGCTTTTTAAACAATTTTCTAAAAATCTGTCATGCTTTCCTCCTTTGGTATGCGTTTATATCGTCACAATAGTAGTTTTTAACGTAACAAGTAACACACGTAGCAAAATCACGGACAGAGAAAAAATAGTTTCGTCCTCGAAATCGACAATGGTTCTACAAATTGTATTTCAATATTTGTAAATTGAATCGAAGAAATCGTATTATTTATTACTTTCCGGATTTTTATAAAAATTCTATCAAAGTATCAATAAACGCCAACAAATTCGATCAAAATTTACAAGCCCAAATTCTAACGTAAATTTCCGTTAAGAACTACAACGCTTTGAACCTCGTGATACTACTCTTAATATCATGACCGAGGTTATGAAGCGTGATCCTAAATTGAAAATTTGCGTAGAACGAACAACTCCTTGCTAGCAAGAAAACAGAACATCAGCATCCGTATCCCTCGTATGATTTTTTTATGAGAGACCTATACCAGAATTCAGTATACAATCCAAATAATTCATTATTTTTTTTTTTGAAGAAAACAATACACGCACGCAGTTACACGTATCTGTCATTTATCGTTTGTTATGCGCTGCGCTTGTGTTTATTAATTATTTTTTAATTACTTTGTTTCGTATATATAATACCTTTGTTGAATCAATAAATTATTATTATTGCGATATAACTTGTTCTGAAGAATGAAAGAATGCTCTGTTTCGAATATTAGTGGGAAAAAGCAATCATACAGAAAATGAGCAGAGTTAAATAATTTTCATATTGAAACCTGTATGAATTACTTGATTAATTATTATACTTTGTTGAGGTTGTTTACAAATTGTTTCATGCGTGTCTTGACTTTTTTCGCATGCAGAATCCTGAATTTTAAAAAGTTTCTCTCTAATTTTATAATGTATCAATTTCTTCTAATTTGATGCCATGACGATACACGATTATTTTTTGTTAATCGACTTGTAAAAAAAGTCACAACGATAAAGGGATGATCTGACTCAAAGAGCAAATCAGACGATAACATCTCTTATCATATTATCGTTAAGAAATCTAAAAAAACCAAATCTTGCCCCCTTCTTATTCAGATGTACAAATATTAAGAAAGCCATGCATAAGTTCGTACTCTACATAATCATACGCACCCACATACCTATCCCAACCAATTGCCACAATCGGAAATCCACACGCGCAATGAATTCAATGGTTCATCACTCGATCATTCTCACTGTCAAAGATTTTTGAGTAAAAAGTAATACTAATACTACCGTATTTATTAATTAGTCGAGCATCTGGCGTAAAATATTCAAAATATTTAATTTGATTCAGATTTCCTGCAACTGCCTGAATGAATTAAAAAGAACAGAAAAAAACAAGACGACGAACAAGTTATCTTTTAACTTTATTGAATACAATGGCCATTTATTGTTTGGATCACAAAGTAAGTCATTCCGACGGGCGCAAAAAACTTCAATTAATTAAAGAAGTTGCATTTCTCTTTCTGATTACTCAGTTTATGTGTTGTTTTGTTTGCGCATGCGCTCGTTGCGTACGTATAGGAGTGCATAGAGGGAAAAATTATCGTATGTGATATTTATGTATTTTGGGGTGCACTGTATCATCAAAATATCATCTTTGACGATACCGATACGTATTATCGATACATTAACGTTATTCTAATAACGATAAATGCTCATTCTGAGGCTGCGTTATAGTGAGTGAATGATGATGATTGATACATGTAGATGCACATGAAATTATACACACGATGAGGCAGTTGAAACTAGTACGTGGGTGGAAAAATTATTTTTTCCAACAGGATTTACGTATACGTAATGTTGTCCGCCAAATTTGTTAAAAAAGTGACTAACTATGAATAATTAATTTAATTAATTTAAATAATTTAAAATTTAAATGACCAAAATTAAATAATTAATTTCTTTCCATTGTTAATTATAAATATGCAGCAAATAATATTAATTTAGTACAATACGATATGCCAAAATTTTCATCATAAACCCTATTACGGGCGAGAGAATTAAACCAACGGTGATAACGATGGTAAAAATAAAAAAGGGGAAAAAACCCGTAATGAACTATGCGTAGTAAAATAATTGTTCTATATGAATGGTACAATATCGATATAGTATCGCATAATACTCAGCCCATTATCTTGATTTACGGGGTTTTCTATAGATTCGGCCTCTTCGTTGATGCCAAGTCTGTTTTCCTGTTTAACTTGAATCACGTCTATAACTTTTCATTGGATATAAACAGTGGTGTATTACGTGTGTCTATAAAGGGAGTAGTGTGTACAGCCATATCTAGTTTTGTCATTGGTGTATCTAAATGGGACAATCCGTGGACGGTACACGTAAAACAATAATTAATGTAAAAATTTATCTTGTGTTCCCATACGTTTGTCATTTCAACAACATCTCTCTAAATTCCTCTGTTATTCTATAGATGATTTGCATCATTGTTTGATAACTTCTAAAAAGCAAGTGAGTACATGTAGTAGTCAAACTATCCAGTTTGTTTACCAATTGCATTACTTTACACCACATTGCATTTATTATACAAATCTGGTTGAATCCTGCTCTGTCCCCATCCTCCTTTGCTTTATAACTACATTTGGTCGGCTATCTGCTCCTTTTTTTCTACACGCACATTTAGGTTAGATTTTATTTTTTTTTGCTGACCGCTGCTCACTGAAAAATCCTTTATTTCCATCGGATTGTGCGTGTGCGCGTGAAAAAAAGTTTAAAATGAGCAGGAATTCGTTACGATTGAAAAATTGATTTATTTTTTATTTGTTTATTGATTTCTTTAAACTTTCTCGCTAGTTTCGAGCAAAAGTCATAATAAATATTTTATTACTATTATTCATTATCATTATTGTCAGTATTAACCGGTATAACAATCGAGCCTTAATTTAATAATTAATTATAATATGTCAAAAGTAAAAAGATTAAGTGGATTATTAAGAAGAAGTTGGTACGGTGGAATAAATGTGGTTCAAAGTTATAATTGGCCACAGAATCCATCACCACCACCAAGCCCAACAACGCGTAGACGACCAAAACGGCCAGTTCTAGTATCAGATGTATTAAAAGAGATATTCGCATTCATTGCTCTACCAAATGACCAACAACCATTCGGTAATCTGGATAAGAAAACATACAAGACATTGCATTCTTGTCTATTGGTGAATCGACAATGGTGTCAAGTAGCAGCACAGTTTCTTTGGCGACAACCATTTTTCACACGACATATCCCAGCACAGATCACAATGATGGAATTATTATTGAATGCGCTGAACCCGAAACTTCAACAATACCTGATAAACAAGGGAATCACAATACGACGGCTAAAATCGGCACCCGCGTTCGACTACTCGTATTTCATCAAGCACATCGATTTCGAATTGTTCATCGATATGGTGAGAAATTGGTCGGCTGCCACCTTTCGTGGTGCATCTGCCAAAGACGCGAGTTTTCTGGTGGCAAAAGTGGTGCTTGGGCATATCTTCAGTTATTCGCCAGGCATTGAGCGACTAAGACTTTCCTGTTTTCAAGGACATTCTGAAACAAGTCATTATTATGAGATTTTATTGGAACCTGAGATTCATATTAACTTGCTACAATTGAAATATCTTGAATTGAGTGGTCAATTTTATCGTGAAGATAATATTTTGGCTGGATTGTCAATAAGTTGCAAGAATGTGGTAATGTATTTTATTTCCTTTTTTTTTCATTACATTCGTTCGTCCTTGATTAATTACTAATTTAAAATCTTTATATATTATAGGAATATTTACAACTCGGAAATTGGTGTCTTGACTCGTGGTGTCGTAGCCCGGAATCACTAAGTGAAGACATAACCGCCCTATTCAAAGGCCTAAAAAATGTCGAACACCTTGAAATCGACAGTGACAACTCGTTCTTCCCAATTCCCATCTGCGTAATTGACGCATTCAAACACATCTCGAGTTCTCTGAGACATCTAAGATTCCGATGCATAGATTTCTCCTCGAAAACATGTATGCCACTCGAAGGACTAGCCACCTGTCGAAAACTCGAGACACTCGAATTCGTCGACTGTGAGCAGGTCGGAAAACGGTTATTACAACCGTTGAACGCCGAGTCGTTGCCCAATTTGCAACGAGTGCGGATCGATGGGTGTTCGGAAAGGGATATTGTGTTTTGGGATTGGGTTGATTTGGTTAATGGTCGGCGAAGATCTATTTGAACATTTATTAATGCGTTCACTTGTATGTAACTTGTATTTTGCAGTATATTTTTTATTATGTAGTTTTTAAGTTTGGAATAAGAATAATACTAGGATTTTTTTCTATTTTTTTCTTTTCTTCTAATGATTGTAAAATAATAAAAAAACGGACAATGAATTAACATCTCTATTCTATCTAATGGTGTGGCTTTTGATCTATCCGATACCTACTCTGTCTTGTTTGCATATATCAATGACGCAAACTTTGCTTTACCTCTTTCAGATCGACATATAATAACAAAATACAATACAGTCGTGTGATTTCTAGGAAACACATTGCATTGCTTATTGTGCGCGGTATTGTACGGAGTGTGTGAACAAAAAACCTTATTATCAGGCACTTTGGTGTGAAAGACGTTTTGTGTGTTCTATATGCATGATGCAGGATGCGTAGTCCTTTTGAATTGGGGAAATTTTCCGATCTATGCGGCCTTTTGCATGTACTTTGTGATAAAAAGAAAAACATCTACTTTCTAAACAAGTTATTATAAAGTAATTTTCTGCTTCTTTGAGATTTTCAAAATTTAAGAATTCATGATTAACATGATATTCCGTGTTTCGATGTGTATTGTTTGATCGTCTAAAATTTAACAAGCAAAGCGAATTTTTACGCATATACTATCGGAATATAAAAACGGTGACTTTGTTTCATAATAAGACGGGAACCGGACAAGTTCATATTAAAAAATACTTCATTTTATGTAATACTAAAAAACTTAAAAACGATAAATCGAAGTTGATTTCAGGAACATTTGTAATAAATCTCCTCGATAACTTGATAAAATGAATTTTACTAGATAGATCTTGATAATTTTGTTAATAACATTGACCAACTTTGGTTTAACAAATTTGACTGTAATAGTATTTATTCTGTGAGTGATTCCAATCAAAATTTTTTATCATAAAAAACATTTATTTTAAATAAATTTATTATTTAAATTGATACTTTGTT
This sequence comes from Ambispora leptoticha, assembly GCA_910591765.1. NCBI lineage: Eukaryota > Fungi > Glomeromycota > Glomeromycetes > Archaeosporales > Ambisporaceae > Ambispora > Ambispora leptoticha. The sequence continues at coordinate 18,944 of CAJVPS010000109.1, read as the reverse complement.
TTATATTTTATTTATTAATAAAAAATTAATTACAGCTCTGACAAAAAATAATGGCGGATATGTTTTTTGCTTATAGCTTAATGCGGAATTATTTCAAAAGTTGCAGATATACTCTTTAGATATTAGGTAAAATGTTAACATAACAATATTGTGTTGAATTTGGTATCAACATTGGTGAATCTGAATTTTTAACAATAGGAATAAAAAGTTTTTAAAAATAATTTTAACAAAAAATTTTGAAAAAAATTTATGAATATATTCTTAATTAAGAAAAACTTTTTATTTATTTATTAAAAATTCATAAATAGAATATCAATCAAAATAAAAACTATATTTAAATTATAAATATATTCTTTACATATTAAAATATTTAAATGAGTTATTAAAAGTATTTTTTATTTAATTTATTATTGAAAATTTAATTTACCAACTTTTTTATCAATTGCTTTAAAATATCATTATATTATTGTGATCTCAAAAAATTTTAATTATAATAAACTTAAAATTATATATTTTAATTTTTTATAATATTAATAAATTTATAATATATATTAAATTCTTTAACTTTACTTAAGAATTTTTATTTAAAATTATTTTTATTGAAATTTAATAATAATATAAGAAGATTTTTTTATTAAATTATACATTTCAGATAATTAATTTATAGATTAAATATTTTTGAACTTTGTTTAAAAATTATTCAGAATATTTGAAATATAAAATATATTACTAATAGTACTTAATATTTATTATGAATTTTAACTAATTTTTATAATGATTCTTATTTTTAAAAAGTTTCTTGAATTCATCTGGAATAAGCATCAATAAATCAATATAGATGATGCAATAAAAGAAAAAAAGAAAGAGATGTTGTAAATTGAGAAATTTTTTTGAAAATTAAATATAAAATGATGCTTATTTATATTGGTACTTATCACATAATTTTCTTATTTTTTGATCTAACTGTGGGATGGTGCTTATTCTCAAATGATTACTATTACCGTCTTTTTAGGACATTACAATAATATTCCTAGAAGGCAAGCCCTTTGGATATTTACATCTATAGAAACCTGTGCATAGTTTTCTAATTAATGAAACTTTGATAATAAATTTTTTTACCAAGGCAAAAGCCGGAAAAATCTCAGTAATAAAAACCGTTTTCCTTTATGAAGTTTATCCATAAACCAATTTTCAGCTAATTCGGAGTGTTCGCTATTGAGCTATGAGCCTCTGAATGTACATAATACACGGTTAAATTTTTAACCTTCGGATGCTGTATCTTTATAATTAACACTACTATTTAGCTGAAAATTGATATATGGGTGGTTTTCATAAATAGGAAAAACATTTTTGATTGTTAAGATTGGCGAAATATATTTATTATCAAAATTTCACTAATTAAAAATACACGTAGTGTTTCAAACGGGCAATAAAGTACCAGCGTGACTGCTATTTTTGTTTCGGCGGTAATAATCATGTGAATTTCCTTATTTATTACTTAACACGTTTAATTTTAAACCATAAATAGCTTTTTATTACGATAATGAATGTTACCTAATTTAGAAATTTTTCGAGATCGACTTGCGCCACATTGAAAAAATTTGCTCGACTGAATCAGCTAGTGTCGGCATATTCTAGTCAGCTTTAAACACTAGCGTAGATCAATAATAATATTTTATACATGTATATATTTTCTAGATTTCATCTTTAAGATGAGTATAAAAACTATAGGCATTAGATCAATGTTGGAGACTAGAATTTTTCTTCGCCACTGTCCAAAATCGGACATTTAAAGATGTGATTCCAGACTCATCATGATTACACAAAATATATCTAAATAAAGTAATTAAATAAACAAATGAGTAAAAGCACCAACAATTTTTATTTTGAGAAAAATTTCTTAAAGGCCCTTTTGTCCAGCATTCTCAAATAATCCTTTTTTTTTCAAGAAATAATTACGTTATAAGATAGCACCTGATCCATCGTATGATTTTTGGGTCCTTCAAGTCTAAGTTTGATTCGAATTTGTTCAAGAAACGGACTTAAACATATTTCAAAATAGAAGATTTCGAGAAAGCGGGTTTGAAATAGGACCTGTCATGATGCTAGCGAAATGTATTAAGCAATTCACTGCTGGTAATTTTTTTCCGTTAAATTATTTTACCATTTCTCGCAACCTGATATTTATTTTTTGAGGTAATTAATGTTGATGCTAATACGTTCAAACAATGGATGAGATAGCGCTGAGATTCCGAATTAAAAACGATGTTGACTAACTCCAATGAAGTAACACGATAGTATTTATGTATTGTTCTGGAAGGCGGTAGCGAAGAAATATTTAAATTATAAGTATAGGATCGCGAGAATAGATAATACAGCGTAATTTTTACCTTCAAATCAGTATGGTCGCCGGTTAGAAGATCTCCCTTTGTCTCAATATCTTATGTGAAAGGGGGGGGGGGGGGTAAATCGCGTCTGACTCATCACCGGTAAAGAGCTCATGCGTAGGCTCGGCTTTTCTGATTCTTTTTTCGAAGTTTGGTTGGAGAACGTAATGAAAGGTAAGAAAATCTCAAACCGTGCAAAGTAGACATTTTATGAACAATATCAAAAAATTTTGATTGGGACGAATCGATTTATTTACTTGTAGATTTACATAATAAAATACATGAGGCGGGAGTAACCATCCATCTATTCTTGATCCTGTAATGAGTCTTAGTAGGCGTTGCAAGTCCCTCTTCCAAAGATCAGCTGCAGGAGTCCAAATATAAATGGCTAGGTCACATACAGACGTAGGTATATTTTGTGATGCCATCAGAGCGTGAAGAAAATAAAATTTCAAGCTTGTGATGACCTAGCCATAAGCCTGCCCAACGAAAAGACAAATGTCACATTTTTACTACATTGTTATCTTCATTTTGAATGTCGCACATTTTTTTGTTTCGATTTTTTGTACATTGACAAAGCACACTACCCACCGCAATCCAAATTAATTCTAAAACACGATGGATCGAACTAGTTTTACAGTATCTAAGCTGAATTTCAGCGATGAATCAACTCATCTGATGACATTCCATAATTGTTACCACCCGGCTGGAGGGCGATTCCTGGATTCATAATTTAATTGTGCAGGTAATACGTACTCATGTGAGAATAGGATATCATCATTGTTATTAGAGTTGCACCTAATCACTTTATAAAATACAATAACTGCAATCGCGTATACATAGGCTTGTTGAGGCTGAAGCTGAGGACTTTTTGCCAAATGACACTGCATCTACATTAGTGAATTGATTGCTGTATTTCACCAACGGGAACGACATGCTGTGCGTGTAGAGGACAGACACCCTTTGCAATGAATGCAAAATCCGGTTTTCGAGTAGCAAGTAACGGTATTGAATGTGAGACTTCAACCACAAGTTTTGAATCCTTAAATGCTTGTATTGGTTTGCATAACATAAAAAAGCCGAGCTGAGATTAACAGGGTCAGACACGTGTGCGTTGGAAAGAAATCGTTCCCTTTAGCGACAGAAGGAGCGTTCCTATTTGATAAATGTAAAAAAGTTAAGCAAATGTCATCATTACCAATAAGGTTAAAACCTCTCGGAGTCGAGTCGAACTCGGGCGTGCCACCGAGCCGGGCACGGTAAGCTTCTTTTCATGTATCCTATTCACCATTCCCGCATGAGAGATAGACAGAGAAGGACGTTCACAGGAGGTTACTCGACCCACAACCTCAGTGACCACGATGCGCTTCCAATTCTCTGTTATCTTACACACTACTAGTGGCAGCGTAACTTCAGATGCATATGATTAAATAAATAACTTAGTGAATAATGTGTCACCTATTCATAAGGTCTACCAGAAAATCCGACCATCCTTGAAAAAGCCAAATACAAAGTTTGCGAAAAAATATTAGTCAACTCTATAAAAATTTCGTTTCCTTTAGTGGCAGAAGGAGCAACTGTAGTCACGTTTTAGCGTAAGTCCTATTTATAGTAATTAAACAGAAGGTTATATTACTATGTGAACGGCTGTGTGGGTGGTTTATTTTATATTGTTTGCGACTAGACTAATTTATTATAAACAACGATAATATTATGAACTTCTGCTTTGTAAGCTTTTTATCTTGCGATGAAATAATATAAAACAAAAAAAAATACGGGTGTTGCTAAGCTAGGATTTAGTGTATTTAGTGTGAAAATTTATATCAGTTTACGTCGCGTCAAACAAAATATGTGTAATCTATTATCGTTATATAATAGATTGGCTAATTATAGAGATTATGGGGATAGATTATTAATTATTAAAACGATGATATAATTTTTTATCCTGGTGGCTTGGCTGATAAAGCTCTATTTTTTAGTAAAACTTGAAGAACGATTCAGGGATCCGTGACTCCCGGGAAGTGGATTTTCACGTGTATAAAAGCTGAAGAATAATGATAAAAGTCAAGATTTCGAAAAGATTAATGGAAAGCAAAAAATTCTATAATTTTACACTTGTTATCATTAATAATTTCTTTTATCATACGCTATTTTAATATGCAATATGTATTATCTTATAGACGGTTACGTAATTATACCGCTACATCATACATGGCTTGAAATTAATTTTTGCCTCCTTCCATTTAGAACTGTTTCTCCTACTTATAGATTTGGATATATTTCACTATTACATATTTATACATGCATGATAGATCTTTTGTATGACGATTGCCGAGTTTTTCATGAAAGCAAGAAAAAATTGAATCAGAATTACAGGATCGATTTGAAGGAACATCCAGCTCAAACATGTTTGAATGAATTTGAATATATTCTTATTTAAGTAGTTCATCCAAATTTTCTTTGTTATTTCACGGGTTAATTGATTTTCTTCCTGGTTTGATGTCAATTTGTAATTCAAAGGTTTTATCTATGAAATCGTTTTTTGTGTTCTAGCGAAAAATATTTTTCCAGAACAGTTGATTCTACAACAAATGAGGGAATTAATTTTTCGGGATGAAAGATTTCTAAGGAGCTAGAATGAATCCCATTAATGGAGGATTGAGAATATTATTACGCTACTTTCTAAAGATGTTGGATCTAAAGAAGGCAGGATGCGACACAATGGTGGGAAGCTTGGACGGAATGATTTACAAAAATAGGAGATCCTCTTGTCGTTCCAAGGTCTCCTGCGGTAGCTTTTACGAAAACTAACTATTTGGAATGATAACTTAAGGGGTTTTGAACAAGACCTAATAATTCACGAGATTCCAACGGAATAGGGTAGTTTCCGTTTACTATTAACAATAACCGCAGAGAAGATTGAACTTATTGACGCGGCCAACAAAAAAAAATAAAGCAAGAAACAAATTCAACAAAGCACTAAGCGAATAAAATGAGGCACAAAGCAAATTCAACAGTTGGACTTATTCGATGTCAACAAACAAAATACTAAAGGCAATTATGGTTTATTTAGAGTGAAGTTCTTCCATTATCAATTTATGTTAGGCACAAAAGAAATAAACGCCACTTGTATGCAAGATTTAAAGGTGAGTAACAAAAATAGGATACTTTTACAAGTAAAAAGAGGTTCTTTAATATCTTTATTTATTTTTTTTAGTTGTCCTATTCTTGTTAGGAGGCCAAGAACTCACCTTTATATTCTTATGAGTCTTTTTACAAGAATTACTATCGGTAAGTTTCTATATCATTCATTACCTTCGCGTACATGAGGTTTCAAATCGTGCTTTCCCATCTTTTAGGTTGGGTTTCTAAGGCCACAATAGGTGCTGAGTATAAAAATAAACAAACAAATAAAAGAAAAAAAAAGTGATTCGGAAAATGTTGATATTGTTACGATAACTTTAATTACATGATGTCAAATATTAATCATTGCGAGGGATATTATTACATTAATTATCGCGAAGTCTATTATTGCTATTGTACTAGATATCGTGACGTCAAATACGATTTGACCATTCCGAATACAGTCGCGATCTTCATGTTAGGGAGAAATTAAGGAATTACGGAATTTATTGTTACTATGGAACGACTCGGTTCTGCAGAACAAACGGCTGAATCTAAATCCGTGTCTTTACTACAGAAAAACGGAGTAGAGTGGCCTGAGTGACCATATAAAATCATAAAATTTCTTCCAAGCTCGATATACCATATTTCGATTATCTCGTTTAGATAGAAAATGAAAATCCGCAAATATTTACCAATAGTTCAGCATTCAAATACATGTCCATATTTTTGTTTAATTGTTCATACTACTTTTTGTGGATCAAGAAACTGGAAGTAATCGAATCGTTTATAATGGATTTGGAATATGGTTGATTGTATCGATCTTGGTTATTTAGTGTGAGTTCGCTTAAGTCACTTTACTACCGCTACACTCTTTGATAAGAACACGGGTTAGAGGGAATAATTCAATGTTTGGATTGCAACATCCCATAATATATGTACTTGCAAAACCTCATACGAGTCCTATGTTTTAATTACAGCATCAAAAAACTTTAAAATTTATCTTTCATTGAAAGTTTAGTTTTTCAGGCTCGCAATAATCAAAATCAGAATCTATCTTCTAGCAAAACATTTTTCATCAGCAGTGGCATTCCATCTGATTGTTGAAAATTGATTTATGTTTATGGGATTTTTCTAAAGCTAAATTTTAATATGCTAAAACCAGAGAACGATTAAAACGCAGTTCATCATGTGAACAATACCTATTAATTATTTATAGGGTGATGTTAACAGCCAGAATAAAGGATAAGATTATGTAAAATTGTTATTCGACATTTTTAATTAGTATCCAAAGACAGACTAAGGTATTTTTCATATCTTGTGTCGTTTTTGCCGGAGTTGATAAAAAATTTGCGCACTTTAGCGTTGTTAACGAGTGTGCCCAACTGGGCTATCGGCAGATAAACAAGGTTTATCAGACAGTTAAAATCAAAATTCGATTTTATCCTTGCATTTACCTCATAATTTTGAATCATCCAAAAATAAGTAAATAAATAAGTCAGAAGCATCTTGATATGATAATTATAAATAAAAGTACATTATTAATCATAATATATATATATATATTATATAAATTTACCTAAAGAATATGAGAAATTAATTATATTATTATTTGGCGTGAGAAAAGTAATTATAGTATTTTATGAATAAAGAAGAACTAATATATTATTCACATCCTGGTTCCAATAAAAATTCGCAGAAATAACACTTGTCCGATTACAATGAAAATGTTTGTATTCTCAATCCTCATTTCTCAAATTCATCAAGATGTTATACTGGTGATTAGTGAGCATCGGCGTTATAAAGTGCTTGATATCAAATGGTTGTCCCGGGATATCAGTAAATTCGTAACGACGAACAAGTGAAGCGATTATTAGGCGCATTTCAAGCAATGCAAAACTAATTTAGAATGTTAAGAATTTAATTAGCGCATCGTTTTTTATCACTTTTGATCAAAGTTACCGAAATAAAATGCCTCACTTTTGTCCAATACAATTTCTCGATCCTATACATGTGATTTATACACAAAATCATAAGATTAATATAAAACGATCAATAAACCAATAACTACTAATACTAACCAGCTGAAAATGGATAGAAAGCATCCTTTGGAATTCTTTCTGGGACGAGCCATCGTTCAGGCACAAATTCTAGTGCGTCTGGGCCCCAAAGTTCTTTATTGGTGTGTAGGTAATAAGTGCTAGGGAAAACTACCGTCTATAACACCAATTAGCAACAGTATTTGCGTATTTATAAAAAGGTATTTTTGCACGTTAAACGATAACTAATAACCAAAAGATTTACTCACTCCTGCGGGTACATGATATGGTCCAATCATTATATCCTTAGTTAGTTCTCTGATAGTTACTATAAAAATGAAGAAAAAGTTAAATATATAAAAAAAAATAGAAATAAAAGCACATTATTAAAACAGTCTACTCACGTCCATCTACACAATAACGATAATGCATTAAAGAAAAAAAAAACTTAGATACGCATACAATTAACAATGTAAAAATAAGAAATTAAGCCATGAAAAATCACTTAATGTAATAGGCCATAATCTCAATGTCTCATTTATGACCGCGTTTAAATAAGGTAACTCTTTTAACAACGCATAATCTGGCAGATTATCTGGGCCTATTTCGGGAATTGCAGCACGAATTTCTTGAAATAGCTTTTCGAGGACCCTTTGGTGTCGTGATAAAAGGATCATTGCAATCGAGGTGCTGAAGCTTGTGGTATCGCTTCCAGCAATCCTATTTTTTTTAAAAGATAAAATGATTAGATATTAACACACGTAGTAAACTAAGGATTATTTGCATACATAAACTCTTCAATCTGTCCCAAAATTTCATAATCAGTTAAACCAGTATTCTCATCATCTACCGAATCGAGCAGTATTTGTAGGATATCTTTTTTTACTACGTCTGGATGTTGTTGACGTCTTGTCTTCGCAAGTTTAGTTACAAACTATTATCTCAAAATTCAAAAAAATGTTTAATATAAGAGTTTGTAAATTACATTTATAATAATTTGATAAAATACCTCTTCCAGATACTTTCTCTCTCGCATAAACAATCGTGCAAATGGTAAAAAAGCAACCTTTGAAATTGTCGCATATTCAAAACTAGGTACGTTCATATATCAATGCAATCATTGATATTGAAAACTCAACTCACCATCACCATACGTCTTAGAGAATACCGAACTTCATCAGGAATCTGGTGTTTATTGGTCAACACCATATCAAATTTTCTACCAAATGCAGTTTCACCAATAACATCCTAGAAACAGATTAAATTATACATAAGAAGGGATAATACAGAATTCAATCTAGAAAAAAAACCTTAATTACCAAAGAGCAATTATGAATTATTTGATATATATTTATAATGGCTGATTGCTTTCGACCATTTACTCCCATCGATAAATCGTTTATTAAATGATCAATAATAATAATCACATCACGGAAGCAGTTTTTGATCAGAGGTTCAAGCGATGCCAAATATTTTATAGAGAATGCTGGCGATAACATTCTTCGCTGAGTAAACAAAATTATTAATAACATTATTAACATTTTTGAATCATGCAGTTAATAAAATCATAACTATTAGTACACATGTACTTACTCGAAGTTTATGAAATTTTTTATCACTAAAGAAGTCAAAATTATCTTTAAAGATGAATAGGAATTTTAATTGATAGCTAGATAGCTAAAAAAATTACTCACGTCCCAGAAAATAGTGTTTCTTCATCACTTTTACGTCGAAAAAGCTTGTAGAATTGAGCTTTTGGAAAATCCTAAATAATTTCAGGTAGCTATTAGTATAGAAAATAAATAAAACTCATTCTTATCCATTACTTACCTCTGTAATTACGATCTTTGTAGGTAAAAAATAATTGAGAATAATTCATCTCGAAACCCAATGAGAAATATCAAATGAAGCATTGACATACTCACCTTTTTTATAGCATCACGATCACCAACAAAAAGAAAGTTGGGGCCTTTACCGGTACAGATTATAAATAAATGTGTTTAATTAGCGTTTACAAAAAAAACGATTAATCTCACCAGTTCGGATAATTGGTCCAAATTCGGCATGAATTAATCTATTCTTTAGCCAACTATTGCATAATAATAAAAGAAAATTAATATTTTCAAGATAAATCAACATCGTTTTATATTATACGTTACTCTTTTCCCGCTAGAATCGTTGGCAACGACAACCAAATAGCAAATGCATCCCTTTTTCGACCTGGGATTTTACTTAACGGTCCCAGAAAAGCTACATAAAATGACTGTCGAAATCATGGAATTAATAATAATTAAAATTGATTGCAAAAACGTAAAATTATGATAAATACCTTAGCCAAATACCATCCAAGAAAAACGATGGTACAAATCTTGACTAAAGCGAGAATATCTATATCCACATTAGATGCAGTCATCTTCGTTTGTAATAATGCAAGTAACAAGGAATTATTTTTTTTTCTTTGCAAAGTAATACGTATTGATATATGTATCTAAGTACACACAGATATGTTCAATGCCAAGTCAAATGAACCACATAAGGTGATTTCGCAATTTTAACATATGTGTTCGGTACTAAGTTGAAATTTGGACCATTTCAGGATCGATATTATCATATTGTTCTCAATACGACGAATTCTTATAAATGATTGCGTAGTTTAACTTTTCACGCGATTTTATTCTGAAATAATCCGAATTCCAACTTGGTCCAGAACGTATATAAATTTTTTTGTATATATAATATTTTTTCTAAATTTTTAATATCAAAATAATATATTTAATTATATAAGTTACTCATTCATTATATAATGAAAAAATGAAATAATAAAAGCTAAAATATAATAAAGAATATTCGAAGCTGCTACATGTAACAGCTGTCATAATTATCCTATAATTTTTTATGATAAAATTTTTAAGCTAAAATAAAAACGTTTTACAGTCATACCTGGATTATATCTCCATTGGGTTATATCTCGTTCTGAGTTATATTTCCAGTATTGAGCAGAACAGATTTCCTTTATTTGTTTTACTTGGGTTATATCTCTTTATATTATTCCTTAGTTATATCTCTCTCCCCAAAATTTTCAAAAACAAAATAGTAATAAATGCATCCGAGTTATATCCTAAATAATGTGATAACCTTAATGTTATTTTCAGATAAAATAAAATTTTGTTCGAATAATAAATTAATTATATCCTTATCCCCAAAATAACAAGAACATATTTATTAAGTCCACCCTGGCTTACATCCCCAAACAGTAACGTTTAAAATCTCGAAGAACACAATCATAAACCCTATAAACGAAATTCCTAGAGAACAGCATCTCAAATGATCGAAATCCCGAATGCACGAATCCCGAGATTATAATAAATTTGGTATTCCATGCCTTTGGGATGCTATACTTTCGGAATTTCGATCTTTCGGGATGCCTTTCGTTCGAATTTCGGTCGTTCGGGATGTTGTTTATTCGGTCGGGATTTTAAATATTAGTGATGCCGTTCTTTCGGAATTTCGTTTGTCGGGCTTATAATTGTGCTCTTCGGAAATATTCTGATATCAATTTCATAATTAATTCTGGCCATATTTCTAACCAAAATTAAAATCGTAAGTTAGAACACGTGATTGATAGTAAATTAAAGGTTGCGTGACATAATACAGTTATATCCCACCCCAGGTTATATCTCCAAAATTTCACGGGGGATATTGTCTAATAAAATAAATTTTTAGATCGTAAAAAGTTTTAACACGAAATCTGTTTTAAGCTATGCAATTTGCTATCGCTATGTACATGTAATAACCACGTTATAGATAAAGGATAGTTATCGAAGAACTTAGAGAAAAATAAATAAAAATTTATTTTTAATTCTTACCTAACTACTTTTATTTCTTTTGTGCCATAACAAATAAATAATTTTATTCTTTGTGCTTAACAAAATCGAAGGTATTACATGTACCTCTTTGGAACAAAAAATTGATGCGTTTCATTTGATTATTTAACTTTGATTATTAAATTGCGATTTTCATGTTTTATTTTTTATTTTGGAATAAACCTATCTTTTGGTTTGAATTAATTATTATTTGTTATTTGAATTCAATTTATATTTCATTAGCAACCTTTTATTATTTTTGAAAGTTATTATGTACTTTACCTTTTGCTCTTGATTGCATAATCTCCGTGAAAGGTTGGCCTAGCCCTCGACCTTTTTACAATTATAGACTCTTTAGTTAACCTGATTTTGGCGTGACAATATCAACATAATTATTGTCAATGCTTTCCCAATTATAATAAGAGACATTTTAAAATAAGGCTTTTCATATTAACGAATTTAATAGCTATTTCATAAATTGAGATATAGTATGAGCAAGGAATAAATTCCCTTATTTATGTTTATTTTATCATTCTTTTGAGATTTTACAAGAATTACAATATGCTGAAATGGTTCGTTCGAGCAGCATGCTCTGGTATTTCAAGTTCTTAAATTTCATATGAATTTTGCGTTTTATGTTCTTTGTGATACGTATTGAATTATGTGCAAAAGATTTCCTTATATCTATTATTTAGAAATAAAAGCAATATTTTTTAGTTAATTTGGTTGACTCGCAATGGAACAAAAAGAGTTTAGACTTGCACTATAATCAGACCGTCCTCCATGAATGAATACACTGGTTATACTCTCTTTAAATGCACACTCTAGTCAGTCCCAAGCTTAGAAAATTTACCTATCTAATATATGTTCCCAAGGGGATGCATTGTTGACTGTATAAGGTTAAAAGGGTATTATGACGCGGTACAATATCTCGATACCTAGCGATCGAAATCTCACGAACATACCACCATTTGATTCGTCTAGGCATGGAATCGAATGGTGATATTTCATGCGATTCCAGTAGTTTATCGAGATACCGCATATTTTTTTTAGCTTGCATCCTAATTATCATTTTAAATAGCATTCAAAAAACGATTATTTTTCTCTTTTAACATTTATTATAATATTACGTTTTTGCTAAATTTATTCAGAATTGAATTTGCTTTTCAAGCCATAGTAAATATATTAATTTTGATGTTATCTGTAAATAACTGCGTCATAATACCATGATATAGCTCTCATGTAAATTCAAGTTTGCAGATTCACTTTTCTTTAGAGATTATCATTACATATCGATATACATGTACAGTATCTCAAAACCAAATCTTTTCGTTTTTACTTATCATTAGATCTCGTTAATATCAGTCTCGTGGGACCGGACAATTTGTTATTATACATGAGATGGATAACAACAAAGTATCATACCTATAAATGCGCAAATACAATGAGCTGATTGGCTAGATATTGATATCAATAGATACATTATTATAAAAAAATTTTAAGTTCAATTGAAAAAATCCGTTCTATGACTGTAGATCACTTGCATGTTCAAAAACTTTGTCTCGGAAGAAAAATTATGTTACAAACAAAAATATTAAAACAAACAAACACATATAATCGCGCGCAAATTCTTTATTAATTTTTGTTTACTTATTCGGAATTTACCCGATCATCATCTTTTAATAGTACATGTATACAGGTACTAGAAGCAATTAACATATTCATTCTGTTTATTCTGTTTGCATTTTCTATCACAGGGTAGTCCTAAGCCAATAAAAAATTTCGGTTCGTTGATTCATTAGATCGACAAATTAATTAAATTACATGTATAGCTGCACAGAAACCGGCCGATGACATGTACAATTTGTTTGCGGTTAATAAGAAATTTACATGATTGGTTATTTTCTTTTATTATGTGTATCCTATAATATCGTACATGCATTCATGTCGATATTTAAGCATCTGAGACTGTGTAAACTATCCTTTTAACAGGTCTAACATTTCGATATTTTCTTTGAACCCATTAAACCAAAAAGGTATATTTTTAATATGCAATGCACCTAATAACTCTACATTATCATTGAAGTAAGTTTAAATAGTTAATTTTATTTTTAGCAATTCCATATTTGGAAATTGATAATTGAAATTTTCTTTGCCATGTGGAAGATACGAATCAATTTATTGTCCATTACGTTGTCAACTCTTTGTGCTTCTTCTTTCGAAAAAGTACCACCAAATTTCTATTAGCCATGTGGAAACAATATAAATTTTGCTGTATAATATTTGATCATGTATAAACAATGTCTTTGTCCATACGATATAAATATGGCTCGCTTTCACGCCATTGTAAAAATCTTATCCTCCATACCTTAATTCCCTCTTCTCTCTCACTCACCACCAAAAAGTGCTTCAACACACTTCGAACACATTCTCTTTATTAGAATTGTTCATTCTTTACCCCACAATCACATACTAGATATCATACTCCCTCTCCGTTCAACTTTAGAATCACATACACATACTTTCTAACACACTTAGAATTTAAAACATCAAACCCCTTTTTCATCCTCCATACATACATTAAAAATGGCACGCAAATTCACATACTTGGCAGTCTTTGCCTTGTTCGCCTTGATCTCAGTTGAAGCACTTCCCGTAGAGAAACGCAACGGCGACCACAATGGCAACGTCGATGGTATCGGCAACTGCAACGGTTTCGGAACCTGTAATTACAACGGTAACGATAACGGAAACAATAGCACCGGAACAGGAAACGGTGATGATAACGGCCAAATCCTCGGTCTAGGAAACTGCAATGGATTCGGTGTTTGCCAAGGAAACGGAAACAGTAACGGAAACAACGATGATGGTGATAATAATGGAAGCGGCAATGGAAACTTCTACGGAATGGATTTGAAGAACCTTCATGCAAATGGTGCCAGTGGAAACGGTAATGGCAATGGTAACGGCAACAAAGGAAGCAAAAACGGAAACAAGAATGGTAACTCTAACGCAGGAGTTGGAAATGGAAATGGTTCCGGAAACGGAAATGTTGGCGATTCAAACGGAAATGCAAATGGAAACGCAAACAAAGGAAACGCCAATGGAAATGGTGCTGGCAACAAGAATGTTGGTAACCAAAATGGTAATGCTAACGGAAACCAAAACAAGGGTAATGCCAATGGTAATGGCGTTGGTAACCAAAATGTTGGTAACCAAAATGGCAATGCTAACGGAAACCAAAACAAGGGTGACGCCAATGGTATCGCCAACGGAAATAAAAATGTCGGTGATCAAAACGGCAACTTGAATGGAAACCTAAACAATGGCACTGCCAACGGAGTCGGTAACGGAAACCTAAACAATGGAACCAACAATGGAAACGCCAACGGAAACGTTAACAAAGGTAACTACAACGGCTTCCTTAACGGAAACTCAAACAACGGAACCAACAATGGAAACGCCAACGGAAACAAAAACAAAGGCAACAAAAACGGAAAACATAATGGCAATAATAACAAAGGCAATGCCAATGGAAATGCCAACGGCAATGAAAACAAAGGTCACTTAAACGGCGACTATAATGGCGACAATAACGTCGGATCCAGCAACGGAAATGCAAACGGAAACCAAAATAAAGGTAGCAAAAACGGAAGCAAGAATGGAAACAAAAACAAAGGCAACAACAATGGTTCCGTGAATGGTAATCAGAACAAAGGCAACAAGAACGGAGTTAAAAACGGTAACAATAATAATGGTTCGTACAATGGAGTCGTTAATGGTAATGGAAATGAGGGTGATCAAAACGGAAATGGGTCTGGCAACAATAATCAACTTTAAGTTTAGCCATTACGGACTTTTGTTTATATTCTAAATTTTACGTAGCACGCGTATAATTTATTTATAGTCTTTATTTTTTGTTTTATTTGAGCATAGCTTAGTATCATTTTTGTATTTATAGTTCCAAGTGAACGCTTTGATAGCTTTCGGGGGGGGGGGGGGAGAATTCATCATCTTGTTGAAAACAATATACATGTACTGGATTCATTTGCAAATGTTGTACCATCTCACATAAAACTCGCTTAAAACCGTCATAATTTATCGTTATTAAATGTATCAATTGTTAGAATACAACTTCATAGAATTCCATTTGTATGTAAAATAAAACGTATAACATGCTGAATCATTAAATAAAAAACATTTATTGTTAGTCAAGTCTTCCTACGCGATTTTTTTATAACTTCCATAACAAACATTATTTCGATGCACTAATTTGAGACACTTCAGCAAGACCGCCTGCAAGAACAATCTCTTTACATATTTATTTCGTCAATGAGAACATTTCCAAAATCTTCTTTCACAGATTGAAGGATCTATAATGATCAACTTTGCAGCTTTGCAGTACCCCGTTGCGATATAAATTATATTGCAACGTTTCAATTCGTTACCGTCTAACACATATACAGGACCTTGGCGGTCCACAACGTTTACTAAAGCCGGATAGTTTCCTTAAGATCATTAAAAAACCTTAAGCTTGTTTTTCAATGTCGTTATTACTTCTTCAAGTTTCAAAATTGCTCGGAAACGCGTAAAAATCGAGAACGATTGATTACCTGGTGCTCGATTGACAGCACTTAATTGCGCTACAATATGATTTTCCTGCTTAAAGTGTTAGAGTCTTGTCAAAGTAGCAGTAAAGTCTAGTGATATAGTAAATACTCAAATTCAGCTTATAAGCTTGTTTAGGTATTGCATTAATTAAATACAGATTTGAATGATTTTGATACTACATGAATGTGATTTATTTCAACAAAACAAATCAAATGATAACGATAACATTATTATTTAGATTTGATTATTGAATTAAGATAACAAATACTTTGAAATTTTATGTATAAACTAGTTTATACATGTACACTGAAATTGAAGACAATGATTTTGTTATCTGCAGAATCATAACAATATGATTACAGAACTTCAATATGGAAAATAGTTGACTTGCAACTTTAAAATAGAAAGCTGAAAGATGGAAGAGGAAATCTATCACTTTGTATAAAAGTTACGCTTGCTTTTATTACTAAAATGATAATAAATATGCTGGAAAAGAATGAGCTTGACGAGAGATATTTATATAATGTGAAGGATAGAAAATAAGTGGTTATTTTTTTGTTTTTATATATTTAATAAATGAATTATTACCAAAAGTTCACTTTAGCAGAAAATTAATATCAAAAAGACTGCAGACTGAAGAACTTAGTTAACTAGAAAATAAATATTATATTTACACTTTAGAATTTTTTATCTCATATTTGAATTTTAATATTGATTTATATCAAACTTTAAATATAACTTTTTTGTATCTCTTTTGATTATTCAAATTTATTTTTTCTATAATTTCACATATTATAATTGTGATAAATTTTCCAGAACTTTCTTTTAAAAGATACTTAATATTAATAATCTTTTAAATAGAGCAGTTTATAAAAACTTGTAATTTCTATATATTTTTTTATTAAGCAGTTGATATTTTTATTTCCATCAAATTATTTAGCTTAATAGAATTGATAACAATAATTTGAGCATTTAGAGCTATAATTAGAATTCAATATTAGAAGATTATATAAAGATAATATAAATTAGTAAATTAAAATAATATCATTATATTTAATATATTTTAGAAAAATATTACTTTGTAATAAGTATTAGAAAAGTAATTAGACTAAATATATTATTTAAATAATTAATTAAGTGATTATTGAAAAATATTTCAGACTCAAATAAGATTTTAAATTATATAAACTATTTCTATTAATCATATTAGTTTCAAATAATATTTTTTATAGTAAAAAATCTTATATTTTTTAAAATCTAATTAATATTATCTTTTCTAAAATAAAAATCTAATTAATAGTTATATTATAATTATTATAAAGACTTCTATAAATATTTTATTATTTGAAGAAAAACTATTAATTAAATAAGAAAGAAAGAATATTTTGACAAAAAATTATTTTTCTTTCAGATAATAATAGTAATAAAAATTTAAATTTTATATAAACTATTAATAGCTTAATAAAATAATTAAAAAGATCAATTTTTATTATAATAATTAAGAATTTATTAAGAAATTAGAAATAAAATTATAAAAAGAAAAGAAAAATTAAAGTTATTAGTTTCTTATTAATATTTAAAGAATTTTTTTAAAATATTAAATTAAAAAAATAAAACTGAAGAAAAATAATATTTTAAAATATTAAAAATTTAAAAATTTTATATTATATTTTTAATTATTATTAATAAAAATATTAATAATTATTATAATTAAATTATTAAATTTATTATTTATATAATAATTTTGATTGAATTATCTCTTTTAGTATTAGATTTTTATTTTATAGTATTTATATAATAGATTATCTTTTGTATTATTTTTCTTAAAGATCAATTTCATATTAGATATATAACTAATTATTTATATATTAAATTAATTAAATTTTATATATTATTATAATAATTATTATATATTTTATAATTACTAATTTAGATTAATAATATTATTACCATAGTGATATAAAATTTCTTAATTTCTTAATCTTTTTCTAGTTATGCAAAACTATATTTTTTTATAATTTTTATTCATTTCATAATTATTCCTATTTTCTATATCATTTATTACTATATTTATTATCATATTTCTATTTTTGATATTATATCTTATTTAATATTTGGAATCTATATTTTTATTATCTTGTAATATGATATTTATGTACATAGTAGAATAGTTTAGTGAAAGATTATTTTTAATTTTGATGGAACAGTTACACATAAATAATGATCTTAAATATTTTTCCTTATTCTTTAATATTTTTTGATATTCTCTCACGTTCTTTTACATCTTTTTATATCTTTTAATATCTTTTTACATCTTTCTATATCTTTTAATATTCTTTTATATACTTTGATATTCTTTAATATATTTTAATATCTTTCAATATACTTTGACATAACCTATTCATAATTAATTATACTATAATACTTTAAAATATATCTTGTATATTAAATAGTATTAGCTAATAATACTAGAATAATTTTTATATCTGAAAAATATATCAAAGGACCTGCTATCCCAGCTTGAAATAAATAATTTTGAATTGAATTATTTGGAAAATATAATTTTAAAGATTACTTTTCTAATCTAATTATATTAGTATTCTTTCTTTCATTTGATTTTATTTCTTTGATCATATAAAGTTGATTTTGAATTTTTAGAATTATAATATTATATTAATTTTTAATTTTTGATATTATTTTGAGAGTAGAAGACCTCTACTATAAATAAGTTATACTTTTTATTTTATTATTTTGAGAGTAAAAGATCTCTATTATAAATAAGTCATATCCTTTTTATTTATTTAGTTATTTAATTTTCATATTTTAGTTTATATCTTTATTTTAGCTATAGTCTTCTTTGATTAATAGTTTACTATTTAATTAATTCAAATCTTGAGTTATATTAATTACTAGTGACTTCA